>JAEMHR010000162.1:0-54247 GCA_016490725.1 Amphichorda felina
GGGGTGGGAAGTGGTCCTGGGGTCCATGAAACCGGTCATATATCTTGGCTCTCACATCTCGACTTTGGCCGCATGGATGAGCGCCCGTTCTGATTATGAGAGCAGGTTCTTGGATTCCGGCACAGTCGGATTCCCATAATTGTGGTATTATTATTAGCACTTCGGTCTAATGCTCCGAAAGATAAGGCATATCCCGCTCCTCGCGTCAATTTGACGGTCAGCTTGTCTCACCCTCCAAGTATCATGCCGATAACCTGTTGGTCTATGACGAATGGTGCACGATCTCTCGTGTCTGGACCGGGTACCTCGGCAGGCGCATTTACGGACGATCGTCATCAGTTCACTCTCTCGGTGAGGGGCCAATGTCACGCTGAATATTGGGGGCGTCAAAGCTGAAGAAGTGGTGACCAGGAAAACAAACAGATTCGGTTCACTCTTGGAAGGTGTTTCATTACGATCAAAGTATTCGTACGTATCAGTGGTACCAAGATCAGGTTACACAGCAACCTGCAGACACGGAACGGCATTCTGCAGCTCCATCCTCCAGAAGCAGTCACATGGCATACCCCATTTCATGCGCCTTCCTCATCCTGCATGTATGAGCTCTAGGCTCCCAGCAACGATGTGGTAATACATAGTACTACTTATGTATGTGATCATGTAGTAACACGCATAGTGCAGGAAACCCAACCGTTCGGGTTGACCTTGTCCCCGACCAGTTATACGAAAGCTCTTGCATGCAGACCCGTGACCCAGTTCCGTGTCCCCCAACAAGGCGTACAGGGGAATATGCGTGCATGCATAGCATCTTACCTTCACCGTTTCCCCGCGATTACAACCCAGCTCGTCCTGGGCGACAAGTCATCCAGCGGGTTTCTTGCCTAAAGCACGAGGATGTATTATCATGTATGTAAGTCCGCATCAAGATGTGCTCGCACGGTGCACAGCCGGTGAACGCCCGCTCGATTCACGCAGATACCTCAATAGTAGTCATACTCCAACCCAGCCTGAACTCAGGAATGTCAGCACTAATGGCTTCTAGGAGATACACTTGGGGGATGTCATCTAATACTGCCGCCTCTGTATGTACATCTAAACCAAGTATTTTGCCACGTTCCAGGTTTGCTGAGTCGGGCGCGGGGGTCTATTGGCGGATTGACTCTGATTGCTCAAGTTTCGGTGTGACATCCATGACAGCGCCTCGACCCCAATAACTCAGTGCCTGAGCCTCTGTAGCGTCCATGAGGCGATCGCCAGGGGCGGGGCCACTGGAAACACCCATTCAACCGGCCCCTGTTTTCCCACGTGGGGATCGAGTCTCGCTGTGGCCTGTGGCTTGGGGAGCATCAGTGCAGCAGGCTGGGGACTTGGCAACTTGGCAATGCTACCGCGAGTTCTTTCAATGATAGGATTTATACGCAAGGTACTAGTACTGTGTAATACGAACACATATGGGGGAACTGCTCAGTATCACCTAAGGTACCTAAGTACTAGGTGAGTGCTTGATACTGTCTCAGTACCTACCTAGCTACTAGGTATCCAAGGTAGTAAGGCAAGTGGATGGATTTGGTGACCGAATGGCCGCTTCCATGTTTGAGCCCGGATGTTGCTGGAGCAGGAGCGATGCCCACTATTGATAATTTGGTGTTAATGAAGCATGTTCAACGACATCTGAGCTCTCACTCAGGTACCTTGGGTCAACATGGAGCAGAACTGGGCAAGTGGCTGGGCATCGCACCTTCGCTAATGCTATGGCACAACGGCACGCAGCCAACCCCAGCACCCGCGTCCCTCTGCCAACTCCAGCGGCATGTCCAAATCCCGAACGTGCCATCTCGCTGCACAGCGAGGAAGAAGCAAACAATGATGTGATCGACATGCTCGCCAATAGCATCGTTTGCTCGGTCATCCATGCGTATGTACTCCAAGCCCATCCCCGTCGTCTGAACTAAACAAGGACATGGCAGTGTGGATGGGCATGTATGTGCTGTTGTGGAAGCAAGAAATGCAAGCTCGGTAATAACAAACTCAACACAACAGTCCGCGTAGGGCGTACTTCGTACAACACGCAGCTTGTGCGACCCAGTGCGACGGCCGTCTGTTCTTCACCTGGCGATACGGCGACATGCATGCCACAACGCCGGGACAAGGATAGGGATCAGATGACAACTTTTCGCGCCAGGATCGAATGTAAGTGTAACAGGCGAGCGCCTCTTTGCCGCACTATGCGACGCGCTGAGAGCGCCGAGGACTGCCGGTTAATTATTATGGCGCAAGGGTGCCAACGTGGTTCGCGGGGGCGGCACTGGCATGTTGAGTTTGTCGAGATCAGCACTGTGAGTCTCATTTTGGGCACCTGGAGTCTGGAGATGTCTCGGGCGTTGCGGAAGATGGTGCGGAGAGCTTACACTGCGCAGAAGAAGGGGGCCAGCGGTTAATACCTGCTATCTGTACTAACCTTCAAGTGGATAGGTTTGGTCAGACATGTGGTTTGCCAAGCTATCAATACCAGTGGCAAAAAACTTGAAACAATGAACCAAATGGCCTCGAAAGCGAATCATCATGAGCCTGTCATGTCGACCCAGGTGATCGGTACCCGCGAGCCACGAGCGTGGACACATCGGTGTGGTCTTACGGTGCGCACGTACCTACGTACGTACGGGACGTATTTCGGGTCTGGGTCACCATCACATCGTACCTAGAACGACCTATCGACTGCTTATTACGGAAGTTGCCAGCCCCTCAAAGCGGCTGAAGAAGGCGTCGAGGAGGCGCAGTGACTTCGAGACATGCAGGAACAAGCAGCAGTGAGGATTCAGGCGCCTCAGTGTTATCAAGCTGGGCGTAAGATGGCGTGACGATTCAATTCCAGACCAGCAACTTGGCCGTCAGTACCCAAGTTGGAGAGGTTCAAACGTGTCGACTTGCGGTGTAACTCGAATACCTAGGCAGTGTGCCCATTGCGACTGGCAGGCATCGATTTGCCTCAGATGATCATGGATACCAAATGTTGCCTGTGTTAGCTCTTTGTTGTCAACTGGTCACCGCCATTGAGCCGACACCGGAATCGTCAACACCTCTGGCGAGACCCCCAAACGCTTTGCCAACGAGCATGCCAACGAGGGGTATCACAATCATGACGACAGGGCCGCAAGTTGGGCAGGAAGATTGCGGGGATGAAGGTGAGTCACCTAACTTCCGCGCTGACGGCTTTACTGATCTCGTACGCAGTACCTCAGCCAAAGAGGTCATTTGTCAACAATGGCATGCTCTAAGTCCGAAACCTAGGGGCAAGTAGAGATCATCGTCTGCTGACCACCCAACCAAACACGGCGGTCTGAAGGAGTTCCCTATCCAGGAATTCGGATGTCCATCTTCGCAAAAGAAAAAAAAATAAAGCCGAGGCGCAAAAAGGTCCAGTGATGATGGGCAAAATTTTATGGAGAAAAGGGGGTGGGAAAATCAAAGTGCGATTTTCGTGTGGAGATTCGGCGACGGGACGAGCTGATGAAGGACCCTTATGATTTCATACGACATGGTGGCCCAGTTTTCACGATCCCCAGTTCGTAAAGAGTTTAATTGCGACTCAATTTTTTTTCTCATGCCGAGCGCGTCCGTGCTGACGGCCGCTGTGTGGGCTCATCCCCGTTGCCCCCCAAGACGAGCAAGCAAAGGAGCGGTGGGCAACCAAGCGACGTGTCCCCAAGCTCGGTGAGCCACGCGTTGGCTGGGGTTTGAAGGATGGACAAAGTATTTACTCTATTCCGCTCGCGACCCAGGAAGCCAGGTACCACAGCGAAAGCCATTGATTGGACGCAGTATGAATATTTGCTGTACGAGAACAACCGACCGCCCGCCGAAGTTAAAGCCACCACCAGCTGAGCACCCGTGGACGCATGAGCCAGATACATTGGACCGAAGGGGGTGTTCGGAGGACCTGGTCCTCACTCAACAAGATGTACGAGTATTAGAGTACGTAGATGCAACACCATGTACGAAGTATGATCAGCAGGACAGCAGGACAGCAGGGAGCACTCGCTTGCATGTTCGGACAGTTGTCGGCACTGTCTGGCTTGTCTAAAGCGACCTACACCGGCCTGCATGAGGCCAGGCGCGTCTCGCTGATAACCTATTACACACTGTGTCTATTTACGGCTGCAACGACAAGGCTGAGGGGCACCTACGAGCAATACTACGTACGTAGTAGTAGTACTGGTAGCAATAGCTGCAGTGCAACTCGCCAACTGAAGACGACATGAGATCCCGGACGGGGCCCAGCGTGATCCGGCGCTGGCGCTGGATTGAGCCGATCTCAAACACGATGGTGGAGGTTGCGGAGCGCCCAGAGGTTGCATCTGTCATGAGAGCCTCATCATGCATGTAACCGATGACGACGGGGACCATCCCAGGATCACCATGGTTGGTTTCATGATGTCGAGCGTGACAGCAAGGTCTTTGTGAAGATGGCCATTGAGGGTGTCCGGGTGGGAGTTAGCAGACGCTTGGACGTTCTGGATCGGCGCAGGGTGTGTTTGGGTTGTTAGCTTGTTAACTTGTTTGGGTGTTTGAGCGTTTGGCTGTCAAACTGATGAGCAAAATCAAACTTCAGACACGCTGTTATCGGAGAAGCAGCCAATGGGTGGGCGAGCGCAAATTGTCGCGCTGGTCTTTTTTCGGATCGGCAAGCAGTCAGGCGGTGAAGAGCGAAGACTCAACAACAACAGTCTTCCCCATAATGGGTCCCGTGGGCCTCTCTGGCTTCACATTGTCGACCCAATTTCCACTCTGGGTCTGGGATTGTTAATTTCACGCCAAGGCCAGGCCTCAGCCTGACAAGGGGCCGCTGGCATCTTGGGCATTGGGCCACTGGCAGCCTGGCAGGTGACCACCGACCCTGGCGCTGGGCTGCCCTGCAGCGAATGGGGCGTCCTGCTGTTCCCGCTGTCGCCGATTCTTGGGGATCTCGCGAGTCACAACAGACCAGGGCACAAGGCAGGCAGCGAGTCTGTTGCCGTCGTGGTCCCGGCAGGCGGCCGACGACGCCGACGACGCCGACGATATGGGGCTGCCGGGTGTCAAGGACAATTTTGGTCTCCTTGGCAAAGTAAGATTGATTGCAAAGCTTGCAAAGCTTGCAAAGCTGGCCAGCCTGGCCAGCCTGGCCTCGGACCCTCAGTGGCCTCAGAGGGCTCCACTGGCAATCAACGACGTGTTGGGGAGGAGGGGCGCATCGTCTTCCACAAGGCTTCGAAAGTTCGGCGGAGTGGAGCCTCTATCTCATTGTCCAATTTGTCCCATTTCCCAACAAGCACCACGATATTATTACGAATACTCCCACGACGTCTCAGGATTTTTCACTCCGATCCGATGCCCTCCCGCCGGTTCCGTCGGGTTATACTACTAGCATCCACCAAAAATATCGTGCCGTGGTAATACATACTAGTAAGCATTTGCGTGACCCTCGCGCCTATTCATCATGCAAGAACGAGCTACGCCTATCAGTAGTCCACTCCATTCAACCGACGTGGACGCCGCTGAAAGTTTACTAGGGGCGGCAAACCTAGATTCTACTACTACTACTCCGTACTACTGCTACTACTAGTAGGAGTATGTACGTAGTACTGTGCATAATACAGGCACAGTATTATTCTGGTATGTAAGTTTGGACGGGCATGTCATCCCCAAATTGACTTCGCTACGAGCAAGCGGGTGGTGGTGGGTGGGTGTGCCAGGTGGTGAGTGCCTGGCTAATAACACAAGACATATATTATATTAATACGGGTCATCCTCTGATTCAGCTGTGGTCAAGATGTGGTCGAGATGTGTCCAGGTACTCGTACATGCTTACATGCGTACCTATACGTACTCGCACTCGGACGAAGGTGGTTTGCTTGCGATGCATTTCAGCCCAGTGGCAGCGACCCCCGTTGCCCCGACCAGGCGCTGATGGCATGATGATGCCGTGTGGACGGTGTGGGTGTGTCTGACAGGGGTCACCACATGTTCTGATGAACGTGCTGATCAGCCCTGAGAGGGAACGCTGAGGAAGGGCCAGAGAGGGTGAGAGAGCCTGAGACGGGCTCAGACTGGCAGTCTCAGCACACAGTGCACCGGTGCAGGGATTGCCACCCCCTGACCCTGTTTCAATTTCCCGCGCCAGGCCCACCGCCTGGGCTGGGCGAGCTGGCTTGGCTGGCGTGGAGTCTTGGCGTGGCTGCTGGGCTTGGCGGCCGCTTGGCGAACAGTGGCTGCGTCACCACAGAACCGCGAAATTGTGTCTCGTGTGGGCTGGTGGTGCGAAACCGCGAAGCGAATACCTCCGTCAGAGGTCACGCCCCCAGGCCCCTGCCCAGTGCTCGGTATTCGTCCTGGACTAGCCCTGGGCGTGCCGCTCTCACCAGCCTGGCAGGCTCACGCCTCCGTGCCTCCATGTGCCGGGGCTCCGGCCGCCTGGAATGTATAAAGTGTCTGCCTCCTCCCCCGGGATGCCTGGCGATAATTCTGCCTTGGAGCCATAAATACCGTATCCTTCGTCGATCAAGCTTTCGCACTTGCAACTTGCTAGGCAGCCTCGAACCAAACCTTGATATTGCTATACATAGTACTGCCAATCAACAACAACGCCAACCTACATCAACCCAGCCACCACCTACGACTCCTAGTCACAGCTGCTACTCATCATCTCACACCACCCAGCCAACAGCAACAACCACAGCCAACTCGCCTCAAGGGTTCGATAGCATCAAAGCAGCTCGCACCAGACAACCATCCTCGGTCTCACCCGCTACAGCCAACCACAGCCATGCCTGCTCAGCGACCTTCTCAGCTCCCTCCCTGCCCTGGGCCGCCGCCCAGTCGGCCTCTGCCTCCTCTCCCCAAGCGAGGTTAGAAGGGGCCACGACTTCGTTCCCCCCTGGAACGACAAGTCTCCGTCACCTTTGCCCGTCAACTGGTTGCACCTTTCATCGGAATCACGCTTTCACCACTTTAACGCCCGCGCCATATCACAGACACCATGGCCGTCACTCTGCAACATCCCACCAGCGCCTGTCCGCCCACCTCAGCCTTGGCCTCGCGAACGTATGATTGCCGCATATGCACGTCAGCGACCAGCCATCCGTCCGGCACCTGCTGAATGCGCCGCACTGCACTCGTGCCGGACAGGGAACAGCCATGGTTGTGTGAGCTGAGTTGTTGGACGCCGGCTGTTGGCCGATCCCACCGCAGGCCGGGAAACGGGACAGCTCGACGCGCGCACCCCCAACTACCAACTACTACTACTACTACTACTACTACTACTACTACTACCACCTGTTTGCACCGATCCGCCCCATTTCGACCAGGCAGCGAATCACCTGCCCTGCCCTCACCGGGTTTGGCTCATTTACGACTGCACCTGCCCACAGCTCCGGGTCGCATAATGGGCCTCCCACCCCCGGTTCATCTTCGCTGGCTCGAAAACGAAAGCGCGGGACATGATTCCACCACCACCCTATCTCTCTCTTATTCTGCCCCTCAATGGTCTTTATTTTTTTGAAATTGCGCCAAGCTGCAATGCTGCGCTGTACCACCCTATTAATCCGGTCATCCGAGTCTTAACGCATTATGGTATTTTGGGAAATTTGTGGGGAGCATCACATCTTGTACTACTAGAGGCGCTCGCTACAATGCCCTCGATGAGAAGGAAACGCATTTGCATTTTTTTGTTTTTGGTTGGGACAAACTCGTTTTAACGACCTGGGTCATGACTGGGAAAGATACACACACACACACACACACACATCATGAAATGATATTGCCCTCGGGATTTTCAACGACGCAGCTTTGCCTCTACTTCTACCTCTACATAGACGGAACGGGTACGAATGGAAATGACTTAATTATTATTACTACAATCACAATTCGCAACCAACATTGTCCTGCAGCATGAATGAGGATCTTCGTCGTGCTTGAGGGCCCCCTCAATGCAAAACCTGCTCGTCTCATATCTGCGACCGCGTGACCCGCTCTTGCGTCTCGTCAAAAAGTCCAGATCCTACATGCATAATACTATAATTGTATTCTCGTGCCCTAGAACGAATACTACATACCACGCAGTACTGTGTAGTACTCGACGAGAATACGAAGACGCATTGGCGATGCAGCATTGCAGACGCAGTTGCAATGGCCAGGGATGATGACCCCTTCGCTCGTCACGCGCCCAGGCGCGCCCAAGCGCTCCGAGGCTCCAGAGGGAGTTGTGGGTTGAATTGCTACGATGTAACTCGTACGAGTAATATGTACGGCGGCCGCGTCGGCGGGCCGGACGGAGAATCTCGACTGTTTGCCCGATGGCATTGGCGTTTTCGGCCATAATAATAATACCATGGTGGCCGAAATTCGACGTCGTCGGTTCGGTGCAACAGGGGGTACGGCCATCTCAGGGTCTGGAACCCCCCTGGGGTCCAAGACCTCCGAGGGGGAACTCTCATCATCTCATGACTACTGAGGCACCATGACGTCTTGGACAATCTTAACCCCCATGGCAATTTTCTTCCCTCATGCCGAATTATCTTGTGGCCCCTTTCCCCTGCCTCCGTTGATCTGCTGCTGCAATGAGAGAATTTTTTTTTTTTTATCTGGTCCCCTGCCCGCGCTGCGCTGTGCCCGCGGGAGGTGTGTGTGTGTGTCTTTGGTAAATTGCCCGCCCCTCCAAGGCGACCCCCATTCGCGCCCCCCATTCCCACCCCCAACGCAAGAGTGAGGATCTTAATTGAGATGTGGGAGGATCCGCCCCGCGTACCTAGCTAGTGACTGACGGGCACGTGGCCGGAAATATCCGCTTAGGTGGCAAAGGGGCAAAGGGGGAGGCGAACAATTTTCTGTTTCAACCTTCGACATGTCTTGAAACGAATGGGTCACCCGCTAAATCCGTTACGGGCATGTTTTGGAGTAATACTTGTACGTGTAATCTGTAATTTGGACCCTTGGAGAAACCCCCTTTCGCGGGGTTCCCGAATCCCGATATTGTTGATTTGCGCTGCCACCGCCTCGCTCTTCTCGCCTCGTCTGCTTAGGGGTACGTCCTTGTGGCGAAGAAAAGAGCCGTTTGGTTCCGCACGGTATGCGCGGCGCCCGGAGTGCGCATGAAACGTGATGTCAATGTGTTTTGTTGCTCTGGCTCCCGAGATTCCGAGCGTGGCCCCAATGGCGGCGCTACGGGCTACGGCCGGCCACCTCGGAGGGGCGAGATCAAACGTCGAATCAAGGCTGGAGGTCCTCAGACTCCTCCTGAGACGACGCATGGGGCCAAAGGCCATGTTGTTCGAGTTAGGTAGGTCATTCATCATGACCTCATCGATTTGTCCCGGGGCCGCCGAGGACAATACACCAACGTTCCTGCATGCGGTGCGTTATGATGTCGCCGCTCTGAGTAGGGGCAGCGCAGAGGGATTCAACATGCTTCGGTGGTGTCTACTCAGCGAATCTCTTGAATTTCATGACGATTCATACTTTACCCTTCCGCATCGGTCATCATTGTCGAAGTTCGTCAGTGCCATCGGAGCGATAGTGGGGAGCATGACCGTCTCGAAAATGTCCCATCGAAACCCGGGCGTAGGCCATCTAGTTCTGTGCGCCGTCCTCTGATTGTGATTGGCAGGCGACGGTGGATGACAGACAAGCTGATATTAATCGTCTTTCCAATTTTAGGTTGTTTACAACGTCCTTGCAAATTTAAGAATTATGAGGCAGAATGGTGGAAGGTCCGTTCGTTGTGTTACCAACATGAAGTCCTGAGGATTTGAGGTCGTCTGATGCAGTCGGTCACGTGGTTTCGCGACTCAGCGACTGGCATGGGTCAAGCGCTGCCAACCTCTGGTGGAGCCAAGAAAGACCGTCGCCAAACCACACAAGGACATCATCAAACATGAGAACCCCGGGTATCTGAGCGGGACTTTGCATCATGTTGGAGCTTTATTCTTGGGGACCGGCTTTTGGCCTGCCGTCCATCGATCCCGAGTGCCTCGCCATAATCACATATCTGCACAAGGCGGCTTCACCTTCGTCCTGGCGCCTCACATACAGCAGCGATCCCTCAGTCAGTCCAGCCAGCAAGTCGCTCCCATACCACTCACTCTCATATCAAGTAACATACTCTAACCGTCATAGAATGTCTACCCGCTCTAAACCATGATGGTGTCTGGACAAGCGGTTTCCGGCAAATCGTGAACTACCTCACATCCAACTCTCTATGCCAAGATCTAGATGACGGCCTCACCGCATCACAAAGGGCCGATGGATTTGCCTACAGTGCATTCCTCTCAGCGCATGCCGCTCCTCTCCTGGACCTATCACTCTACGTCTCAGCCGCGAACTGGGCTGCCACCACCAGGCCAGCCTACAGCAAGCTGCTGCCCTTCCCGCTCACGTGGACCCTCCCGCCCCTAATCCGCCATGAGGCGACCAAGCGCGTGGAGCATCTTGGCCTGGCGGAGATCGACGTCGACTTTGATCCCAATGGCGGGCTCCATCTTTCCACCGGGCGGGACTCCCTCCCCGAGACCTTCAGGCGGCATCTGCCCGTGGGGACAAAGAAGACGGTGCGGGAGGAGATGACCCCCGAGCAGGCTGCTGCAATCCGGCTGTTTGGCCTGACAGAGGACTCCCTGTCCGTTCTGGATGGCCTCTTGTCGACCGAGGCCAACGATCTATGGCTTCTGCGGCCGTCTGTCTCCTCTCTGGACTGCTTGGCCTTTGGGTACCTGGCCATCATGCGCGACGCGCCCGTACCGAGGTCCTTCATTCAGGACTGGATGGACCAGCATGCCCCGCGGTTATCCGAGTACGTCAGCAAGATAAAATCTGTGTGCCTCGAAGGCCCCGGGGCCCTGCCTGTGTCGTCCCCTAAAAAGGCCTCGATACTGAGCCTCGGCGCCCGTACTTTAGACTCGGCCATTCTCAACGCCCCCGGCATGGGAGAGCACTACGCAACAGAGCTACGCCACCGGGCAGAGGAGGGCACAAAGGGTCTCGATCGGAGAGCGCTCATGCTGGCCATGAGCGTCATGGTCACCGGCGCCGCTGTCGGGTACGGGCTCTACTTCTACAAGACCATGCAGCCGTTCGGCGCCCGGTCCCAGGCGTGGAAGGCCATGCGCGGCGGATCCAAGCTGAGCCAGTTTGGCGACCTGGGCTTCATGCTGGACAGCGCTCTCGGGCCACGGGTGCCGCCGGTGATGCAGCATCAGGGGATGGGGGACAATTCGACTTCGGGACGTCTGGTCGAGACTGACTCCGAGGTGGATTGATGCCTCGTGTAACATATTGTACAACAAGATATATTGCGAACCCTTGTCCGCAATCCTAATGACACGCCTAACCCAATGAACACATCTATTTCATGGTGGACTCAGCAGATAGATACCCTTCTGTTGGGTTCGTTTCATTTTCCCACGGCTCCCCTTTCCCAATATTGTGTCTGTTGACGGTATCTATATTTGTTTGACTTCCTTGCCAATCATCTCCGGCCTCTCCACCTCCCACTCGTCCCGGAGGACAGCAAAAGTCAGGTCCGAGACCATCAGGCTCTGGCCCAGACTCCACACCAGCGTGATGGCGTAGAAGAAGTTGGCGTTGCCGCTGCCCGCGTAGATCCAGAGATGGTAGAAGGCGGGGCCGAGGAACGTCGCGTACAGGAGCGTGGCGGAGGCCACGAACGTGTAGCGCATGAGGGGGAAGACGTGGCGGTACAGGGGCAGCATGGCCAGGAACAGGCTCGTGTCGGCGATGGACGCGTAGGGCTTGAAGATGGAGAAGATGCCCAGAAGCACCGCGATGACGGCGAGGGGCTGGGTGCGCAGCCGGATGGACAGGCCGCCGACGTACGACGCCAGGTGCAGCCAGAAGACGCCGAGGAAGAAGGCCCGGAATGAGTCGAACATCTCAATGAAGAAGTACCACCACAGGCCGACGTTTGGAGTGAGGTCCGTGAGGGTGAGCTGGATGCCGTAGGTGCGGCCGAGGAACTCCCATGAGTTGCCTGTGAGGGCGAATGACATGCCCAGCAGCGCGGCCAGGACGCCGGCCACGACAAGGCCATTGGTGGCGGCGAACCTGATGCACGAGTCTACCCGGCGCTTCGGCGACTGGCGGTCGTAGGCGAGGAGGACGATGGGCGGCAGCAAAAGGATGGGGTACATGGACAAGTACGACGCGAAAGACAGGGCGAGCATGGCGTTGAATGGGGATCCGTAGATGGCCTTGCTGACAGCGTACAGGATGGCGCAGTTGCTGAACACGCTCGTCGTCCGTCCCGCGCAGCTCGCAATGGTCAATGGGTTGAAGAGAAATCTATAGAAGTATTAGTGATTAATTCCCAACCTCGGCACACAGGAAGTAAACCATACGAGGCTGCAACGACCAGGCTGGATGTCCTCTTAGCTCTCCGCGGCGAAGCAAAGAGCCTCGAGTTACCCGCCTCCCCAGACTCAGCAATCTTAGCCAGGGCATCGGCGCTGAGAAGGTCGACCAGTATATATAGCAAGGCTGTGAAGATGGGCCACGTCTTCACATCGGGAAGTAGGGAGAAGAGTGGGAGGAGTAGGGGCGCTTGGTGGTAAACACCACCGTCGTAAGGCGACACATTATGGTTGTAAAGGAATAGTCCCTCCTGTACTGCAGAAATCAGGAGTTAGCCTCCCGTACTGGGTGTCCATGTTTACGTGCTTGGCTGCCTTACATCGCTTGAAGCTCGTCACGGGGGTCGAGATCTCAACGCGACCTGTCAGCAG
Organism: Amphichorda felina; assembly: GCA_016490725.1. Classification (NCBI taxonomy): domain Eukaryota; kingdom Fungi; phylum Ascomycota; class Sordariomycetes; order Hypocreales; family Bionectriaceae; genus Amphichorda; species Amphichorda felina. Next base: position 12,771 of record JAEMHR010000162.1, read on the forward strand.
ATCTGGCAGGCCGGGGAAGGCGACGAAGAGGACGAGTCGCAACAAGGCTGCGCCGGCATAGATGCCAGCTTTGCCTCGCAGTGTCATTGTCGTGGGCATGGCATCGCAGGCTGTGTGCCCCGTCGGTCTGATGCGGTCGAGGCGACGTGGTCCTTGTCGTCCAAGTCGCTGGTCCAGAGCTTCAGATGGCCACGAATGGAACCTGGAAGCCACCTGGCGGATTGCGGGATGCGCTAAACCGCCTGGAGGCCAAGGGATCGCGGTGCTGAAGCGCTGTAGCGTGCGAGTTCAGTGGCTCGCTGGGCGGTGAGAGGGGCGGACCCTCTGGGGCAGCACGCTAAGCCCCAATGGGAACTAGACGCAGGCGGTCAGAGTCGGCAAGAAAGTTCGAGGCTCGAAAAAAAAGTTGTCGATTTTCTGCTCTTTGCGATGCCCCGCCGCCTTACACCGAGACGCAAAGACACGACTTTTTGCACAATCTCACATCGACAATGCCTCGAATTAAGAAGAGAGGCCAGGCCGGCGCGGCCAAGAATTACGTTACCCGTAACCAGGCCATCCGCAAACTTCAAATCAGCCTTCCCGACTTCCGCAAGCTATGCATCTGGAAGGGCATCTACCCGCGCGAACCCCGAAGCAAGAAGAAGGTCTCCAAGTCTTCCACCAACTCGACCACCTTCTACTACGCCAAAGATATCCAGTACCTCCTCCATGAGCCGCTGCTGCAGAAGTTCCGCGACCAGAAGTCTCTCGAGAAGAAGATCTCGAGGGCATTGGGCAAGGGCAATGTCACCGATGCCGCCCGTCTCGAGAAGAATGCCGCCAGGCCGGACCAGACTGGCAAGCCTCGATACACCCTCGACCATGTCATTCGCGAGCGTTATCCTACCTTTGTCGATGCGCTGCGGGATCTGGATGACTGCTTGTCCATGCTTTTCCTCTTCGCTAACCTCCCCTCCACGTCTTCTGTGCCGGCCAAGATGATCGCCCGGTGCGAGCGACTCTGCCTGGAGTTCCAGCACTATCTCATCATGTCAAAGAGTCTGACCAAGTCGTTCCTGTCCATCAAGGGTATCTACTACCAGGCCAACATCAAGGGCGAGGACGTCCTCTGGCTGGTGCCCTACAAGTTCAACCAGCGCATCGTGGGCGACGTCGACTTCAGGATCATGGGCACCTTTGTCGAGTTTTACATGACCCTGCTCGGCTTCGTCAACTTCAAGCTCTACACGTCCATTGGCCTCAAGTACCCGCCCAAGTTCGATCAGTTGAAGGACGAGAACGCCGCCGAGCTGGGCGCCTTCACCCTTGAGGGGCTGACCCTGTCTGGAGCCAATGAGCAGAAGCAGCTGGAGGCGACAGCCCACAAGCCGGACCCCAAGGTCCAGGCCGCCGTGAACAAGGTGCTGAAGCAGATCGACACTGGCGATGCCAGTGGTGCCGACGACCAAGACGCTGTTGCTAAAGCTCCTGCTGCCGAGGAGGAGGCGTCTGGTGAGATCGACAGGTTCGAGCCTACTGCGAGTGGCGGTGATGTGCTGCCTCAGCCCTCTGCCAGCGGTACCTCGCACGGCTCGCTCTTCGCGAACGCGACCTTCTACCTGTCTCGCGAGACTCCTCGGCAACCGCTTGAGTTCATCCTGAAGTCTTTCGGCTGCAAGCGCGTGGGTTGGGACGCTGTCCTTGGAGGCGGTGCCTATACCACGAACGAGCTGGACCCGGCCATTACCCACCAGATCGTGGATCGGCCTCCTATTCAGGCAGCCATGGAGACGGAGGAGAATGGCGAGGATAACCAGACGTCGCAGAAGCTGGCAGCCAACCGTCGCGTGCCGGGTCGGATCTACGTCCAGCCCCAGTGGGTCTGGGACAGCGTCAATGACGGCGAGCTGAAGGAGCCCCATCTCTATGCTCCTGGCGCGTCTCTGCCTCCCCATCTCAGTCCCTTCGTCCGCAATGTCCAGGGTGCTTATGACCCCACGATCCCGCTGGAGGACCAGGAGCCCGAGAAGGAGGCTCTGGAGGCTGGCGATGACGACGATGACGAGGGAGTTACTGCTGAGGGCATGGATATTGCCGCCTCTGATGATGAGGATGAGGGTGAGAGTGGCGACGAAGACTTCGGCGGCTTCTCCGAGGATGAGGATGAGGAGGAGGAGGAAGAGGGCTCAGAGGATGAGGCCGCAGAGCGCCAGGCTGAGCTAGAGGCCGAGCTCGCAGGTGGTGCCGTCAAGGCCAACACGGTTGACAAGAAGACCAAGGCCAAGGAGGACGCGCGCAAGGCGCTGGCCAAGAAGTCGCGCGAGGAGGCCGAGGACCTGGAGCGCGCCAAGGGCATGCTGAGCAAGAAGAAGAGGAAGCTGTTTGAGCAGATGCAGTACACCAACAACAAGAAGAGCGCCGAGGACGAGAAGCTGAGGGGCAAGAGGAGAAAGCTGGAGAAGGAGAAGAAAAAGGGAAAGAAGGCGTAAATGGGATCTGTGTTAGTTAATGTGTGTAATCATGCGTCGGAGACGTAAATATCATGCTTATTTTAGACGGCGTAATGGAATTGATTTTGGAGCGCGATAATAATTGTGTACATGCCCTGTGTCTCATTGCTTGAAGTTTTCAGCGAGTGCCTTTATGTGTGCTGGTTATGAAAGTGGCAGTAAGTTCAGGAAGAAGCTAAACTTTTCATCACCACCATCGCATCTTGCCCACCGACCCTGTCGATGCGACGCCTCAGCTTCAACCTACCTTACGGTGACTTCTGCCATGAGCGACACTTTTGAGCCTGAATAATTGATCCCAGCGGCAATCAGCCTGTAAAGGCCATGGAGGCACAACCCCAAACCCCCGCCACCGCCAACTGGGCAGAGCTCGACAGCGACGAGATCGCCTCCATCGCGTCCGAGGAGCTGCACGACAACCGCCCCAACCGCTGGCACGGCCCCAAGTCATCATGGCGTGCCCTGACAGAGGAGGAGAGGACCCTATGGCAGTCGATGAAGCGCCTGGGTGACCAGGACTTGGCTGTCCATCTCTACGACACGTTTGCTCTGAAGAAGCGCGCGAGGGATCCCGCCACGGCACAGGATCTTACGGTCCAGACGGTAGGTCCCCTCTCTTCTGGCCCGTATGAAGGAGCATTTTTGCTCACGCAGATTGGCAGTGGGATGGACAGGACACCACCTGGGCGCCTCCCAAGCTATGGACGGCGTGGCCGCTGGCAGAGGGTCGACTGCCCACCCAAGACCTGGTGGCGAGACGGGAAGACGAGGACGAGGCATTCACGTTCCGTAGGCAGGAGCCCAAGATGCCCAGCTCCGATCTACAAGATGAGCTTAGCGCGGCGATGCTGCGGATAGCCACCAAGAGATTCCGCAAGAGGAAGAGGACATGGGATGCTGCTCGTCCCTCGGTCGAGGACCCAGGCAGTCGACCACCCTCGGCTTCCGGTTCAGAGTCTTCCCCAGCTGGATCCAGGGCTACTTCAGTGAACCCACCGTCGGGTCAAGACAGCCAGGGCCCTGGGGATGACTATGTTCCTGGTGCCAGCGCGCGGACGAAAGCCCGTGGGTCCCAAGGGTCTGATTACGAGCCTGTCGCCTCAGCAGACGACCAACTATCCTACAAGCTGCTGGAGCCCTCATCACGGCATATTCTCTCCCAGCTGAACACAACCCTACAAATCCTCCACCAGACCCGCGCCCTCGGCCCAGGAGGCTACGGCTCGGATTCGTCCACCGCTGACGACCAAGAGTCAGACACCACCCAGCAGGACACGCCCAAGCAGAAGAGACCCCGCGGCCGCCCCCATAGAGAAGCGGAAGATGAGCAGGGATCCAATTCCAGCAGACGAGGACGTCCTCGCAAGGCCCCAATGCCACTTGAGGGCGAGTCCCACAAAGATATGCTCACCCGTATTGCCCGCGACGGCCACCGGCGTCTTCCCATCCACCCCAAGTCTGCCAATGTTGAGTCGGGGCAGTCAGTGAAACAGGAAACAGAGCCCGATGCCCAGAGCGGCGGTCCAGACGACGACTTCGAGGCGTGGTTTCGTCGGGGGACAACGCGCAGAGGCGCCAAGGTATGGGGTCTACGGGACTGGAGCGACGTGATCGGCGCGGCGTCGCTGGCAGGCTTCTCGCCAGACGTCATCGCACGAACCGCCAGACGATGCGCCGACCTCTTTGGCGAGGGCATGACGATCCGGAACCTTCACGAGGTCCCGGCCTCTGCGGGGACGGGCGTCCGCACCGTCGACTACCGCCCAGAGCCCATCCACCTGTCTGCCTCAGACGCCGACACAGAGAACCCTCTAGCCTCCTCCGATGACGACGGCCGCGAGGCATCCCTCCTCCTCCACCGCCGCATCGCCTCCCGCCAATCCTCCCAGGCCCCATCCTCGCCGCACCGCTCCCCCTCGCCCTCGCCCTCGCTCTCGCAGTCCCGGTCCCGATCGCGCTCCGCCTCCGCCGGCCAGCAGTACTTCTGCTCCGTGCCCACATGCACGCGCGCCGCCAACGGATTCACCCGACGGGCCAACCTCGCGCGGCACATGAAGCTCGTCCACGGGGGCATGACACCCGATGATGGCTCTGCGGCCGGTGGCGGCACAGGGGCGAGCGAGGTGGATAGTGAGGACGAGGTGTTGGGCGCCGTTCATGTGGACGGGTTCCTGCGGGCCGTGGTGCCGAGCAGGGGATGGCGGGGCGAGGATATGATGACGAGGAGGAGGAAGAAATTCTGGGGCGAGCGGAAGATCAGAGGGAGAGATGATGAGAGTGACGAGGGTAGCAGGGATGGGGATGTGTCTAGTTGAAGAGTTCGAGCCCTGCACCTACTAGAGGCTCTCTCCCTCGATAAAAGTAGCACAGTCATTTCACCAATTAGATTCATGAGTTAGCCAAACACGTCAATTTGTCCACATTTGATAAAGCGAATGGGTATCAGGTGCTCAATGAAGCCTGCCATATAAACCAAAACCCAGAACTGAGAACAAAACACGTCTCATCCCAACGCCAATGCAAATGTTTATGCACGCTAAGCAGAAATCCTGTAAGAAGCATATTTAAACCATCTCAGTTGAGCCTCGGGCTCTTCCTCCTAGACGCACTATGCGCAAAAGTCGGCAGCAGCACATTCTCCCTACCCTCCCCCACGCCACCGGAGCCCTGCGTCTTTGTCCCGCGAGTCGCCCGTGTGCTATGCTTTAACATTGGTATCGTATGATCTCCGGACATCGACATGACGCTAGATCGGGGATCAAAACCAACGTGGCCCATGGTCAGGTTGGTTGTGACATTGGGGTTGACCTCGCGCAGGCTCGTGTTATTCAGCGAACCCATCCTATCCACCGAGGCCGCTCGGCCTATGGTGCTAGCACTGGACGGTCGAGAGGGCGAGGTCATTATCTTGGAACTATCCAAGTCTGGAAAGACAATGGTGTCATCCCTGTCGTTAACTTCGTCCTTGACCTCCACTTCGGTTGAATCCTCGTCGATCCTAGTGCTGAGGAGAGACTGGGATTTGGTACGGGGAAGAGACGTAGGATACTGGTACGAGACTTTCTGTGGAGTCTCGCCCGTAGGCTGATACTCCTGGAGTGCGGTGCCGGCAATGTCTTCGCGCAGGTTGGCCAGTGGTTGGCAAATTTGCGTGTCCAGGGGCTCGAGACCGTCGCCCAGGTCGTTGATATCGAGCTCCATCTCCTCGCCAAGATTCTTAACACGGTCAAAAGTCGTCTTGAAATGACCCGAGATGCTGCCGAAAGATTGCTCGACCGTTGTTGAGACGGCCTTGATGGACTGCCCATGGGTCTCGTGGTGGCTGGCATTCTCAGACTTGGCTCGTGCGACAAAGTCGTCAAGAGCCTCCATCTGAGTACCCAAGTCTTCGACTTGCTCATCAACCACCCGGACAGTCTCGGCATGGACTGACCTGGCCGTGTTCTGGATCGAGGTGCTGCGATCGTTGGCTGCCGTCCAGTCGTCCTTCAGTTTTGTCTTCAGCTGGTCGCGCGACTTCTTAACTTCTTCCAGGAGCTGGCCCTCCTTCGAGTCCCAACCATCCATATCTTGGGCGTACTGTGACACGACGCCTTCAAGGCTCTCACTAGACTCTGCCATGCTCTTTTGGACTTGAGCGGCCCTGTCGGCGAAGCGCGTCTCCTGAGCCTCGGCATGAGCGTTGACCAGGCCACTGATCTGCGTCATCAGTTTCTGGCGGTCTTCAGCCGACTGACGTCGTTCTTCCTCTAGAGCTTCCTGAATCCGTGTTGATATGCTAGAGTTCTGCAACACGACGGTGCTTGTGGCAGATTGCAGTTGTCGTCGAAGAGTATCAGCCTCAGTTCGCTGAGTGGTGATGTGCTTAACCAAGTCCTCGAAGATCGACTTGAAGTCCTTGCCAAGGACACTGTAAGAGGTATGAAGCTGCAACTGTTAGCTGGTACTCTGAGAGTGGCCGAGGTCCATTGACCTACCTGGCTGTGGAAGCCCGTCATTTCATGGACAACATCGGCTGCTATCTTCTCGGCCGCCTTGGAGATGGCCTGAAGGCTCTCGCCAACACGCTCCTTGACACTGTCTCGCACAAGGCCGATTTCCTCCAAGATCTCATCCATGTCCTCCTTCGACTTCTGTTTCTGTTCCAGAAGCTGCTTTTTCGACTCTCCAAACGTATTCAGATGCTCCTCCAAAAGGGCCTGGGTCGATGACAGCTTCTGGAGCTCTTCCCCAACAAAAGCTTCCATCCGACGCGATACGCTGGCGATGTGTTCCTGCTGTTCTTCTTGGAACTCTTGGATCCGACGCTCAGCCATGCTTGTGACATCGGCTACTTGGGTTTGCGATGTCCCCCAAGTCGCACGGTTCAGCATCTGGAGATCCGACTTGCGCTTGTTCTTTGCATGAAGGCCAGAGACATCGTGAGTCGTCTTGTGAAGCTTGTTGATGAGCTCTCCGCCAATCTGCGCCAGTTTACCCTCCGTCTCCTCGTGGGCCTTCCTCAGCTCGGTTTCCTCAGCCAGAGTTTTTCGGGTCGCAGAGAGCACTATCTCAGTCTGGTCAAGAACTCCTTTTGTTTCGTCCAATTGGGCCTTGGTGCCCTCGTGGTCCTTCTTTATGCCCATAAAGTTTGTGGTGAGTGAGAACAGCTCTTGGACCTTGTTTCGCAAGTTGGTCTCAAGAGTCTCCATTTTCGCCGACTGCTCCTCCAAAACAATCCGTCGAGACTCGCTCTGGGCTGTCATTTCCTCGTACGCATCATTAGATAGGTAGACGCCGTTCCGCTGCCTTGTAGCGATCAATTCGCTCTTCAGCTTCTCGATTTCGGCAGTGAAATCCTTCAATAACGTCTTCTTGTTCAACATGGCGTTGAGTTGTGGCTTGTTTTTAATATTTTTGGCACGGAAGGCATAGTCGAGTGTTGATATCGTCTCCTCGAGGTTGGTCTTTGCTGGAGAAATGGTGGCGATTATACATGTCTTCGTGCGCCCACCAAGAGAGTCTTGTAGAAGACGAGTGAGCTTGGACTCGCGGTAAGGGATATGGGGGTTGCGGTCGACCAGCGCGTTGATGACACGGCCGAGGGTCAGGAGAGACTTGTTGATCAAGCCAGCCTCAGCAGCACGCTTATTCTCCGCGCCGGACCTTTGGATGTTTTCACTTCCCGCCAGATCCACGAGGTTCAGCTTTCCAGCGCTGACAAGGTCCTCGACGCCATGCTCATTGGTCTTCTTGACGTAGGCTGTGATGGTGAAGACAGTGTGGCTTCGAGAGCTGAGGTCGTTGCATTTGGTGGCCGCCACCTGGCGTTTCAAGCTACCATTCTGTAGCACCTTGATACCCTCGGCGGAATTTTTTATATGCTTCTCTTCCATGCCCTGGACGATGGTACTTAGATGGCCGCGTCTCGAGGCATCGTCGTAAATCTTGAGCTTAGCGCTTTCATCCACCGAGAGCAAGTCGCGTAACTCCTCATTGTACAGCTCGATGAAGGAGCACTTGACGACATGTTCTGTATCATCAATTTCGAGCTTATTGAAGAGCTGCTGGAGTACTCGGGGGATGATGCCGGCCTCGTCGGACAGCATGCCCAGTGTTTCGGTCATGTCACCGGACATGGTGTATGTCTTGCCGGTGCCGGTCTGTCCGTAGGCAAAGATAGTGCAGTTGAAGCCAGCAAGCATCTGCTGCTTGTCAGCAGAGTAAACCGGGGAGGAATGCGAGTTTTAAAACTTACCTCGTCCAGAATCGGTTTTACTGTGTCATCGAAAATCATGCTCTGGTCTGCGGCCTGGGAGAAGACGCGATCGAAGCTGTATGTCTTGTTACTGAGGGCCGAAGGCCCCATAGAAAGCTCAATAAGCTTGCCCTTGACGCCATCGGTGGTGACCATGACGGTGCTGTTCTCCTTGATCTCGCGCTGGTTGCGCCCGCGACAGCGAACGACGACATTGATGTTGGTCTCGAGCCCGGGGTCGGGGGTTTCGAAGTCGCGCTCCTTGCGCTTGCTCCCGGCTGTCATGCCAGAGGCGAGGGAGTCTGCTGGCGACGTAGCGCGTGAACGATCAGGTCGCACCGACGCGTACCTAGCTGTTGACTGTCGGATGGCCTGCTGCCTTATGTTGGAACGGCCAGTAGCGGGGGGCCGGATGCTGGAGCCCATAGCTGACCGGCTTAGCTCCCGGTCGGAGCGCGTTAACCGTTGGGACGCCAGGGTGACGGTATTGTGTATTGTGGTAGGAGTCTATTAGGAGGGAGTCCCGAGTCGGTTTGTCGGCGGAGGGTTTCGATGGGACGCTTCAAAGCACACAAACAGGACTCGGAGAAAAAAGATGCAATTAAGTCATGGGGGCCGGGTATGATACCACAAAGAATCTGGTTTTGATGGACGGCGGGGGTATCAAATGCGAGGGGAAGCTCTTGCATGGGACCAGGAACGGCAGGAAGAGTTCAATGTTCGAGGCGCGTGCAGGGAAGTGACGGCCCACAAGCCAGAGAGTCAACAACGGCAGGCGCAGAAACACGCAGTTGCCATGACAACCCCCCCCCTTCAGAGCCCCGCTCCACGCCTGGCGTCCTCAGTCCGGCTCCTCACCGCCAGACATCTCAGACAAAGATGGAGCATCGCTCGATATCACCTGACATTTTAACTTGCTCGCAGCACCTCACAAATTGGGTTCCAGAAAATACGTGATACGTCATGAGAATATTTACATGGTACAAGCTATCGGTTGGCCGCCAGGCTGAGGGCTTGACATCCACGACAATCCACCGACCCTCCGCTTAGACCAGCCCAAACCACTCGAGGTCCCTCGTCTCGAAGCGCGGCAGGTTGTGCGTGATGCCGTCGCCCAGCGCGCCCACCAGCTTCTCGCCGTACACCGTCTTGGTGAAGGGCGACGCCGGGTCGTTGGGCACCGTCTCGTCGGGCTCCGTGTCGTACCCGAAGATGCCCGCCCACTGCTTGATGGTCTCCTCGAAGTTCTGGGCAGCCAACACCTCGTCGTTCGAGCCGTGGTAGATGGCCATGCGCGGGTACTCGCCCGTGTAGTTGGGGTACATGCCGCGCACCTCGGCGGCCCACTCCTCGGGCGTCTGCACCACCTGGCCGCCTGAGCACTCCGAGTTCCATCCGTTGACGGTGCCCGTGTAGAAGCACCCTGCGGGGACTCCAGCGTACACGGATCCGGCCTGGAACACGTCGGGGTACGTGGCTGCGAGGACGTTCTGCTGGTTGTTAGCTATGTGTTTCATCTGGTGACAGACGAAAGGTCCTTCTTCGCTCACCGTCATCATGGCTCCCGAGCTCGTTCCAGTCGCAAAGACGCGGCTAGCATCCGCCTGGTATTTGTTGATGGTGTAAGCCACCATATTGGCGATGCCATTGCTGTCACCGCCGCCGTTGTGGGTGAGCGTCGCATCCGAGCTCACGTCCCAGCAGCCTCCGTCGTAGGGGGACTCCGGATAGATGACAATGAACCCGTGCTGGTCGGCGAGAGTCGCATACTGGGAGCCCTGGTAGTAGGCCTGGGCAGTCCCCGTGCAGTAGTGGCTGGCGACAATGATGGCTGGGTTCGTCTGGACCGAATCCGGGACATAGATGAACATACGCACCCCGGATGGGTTGGCACCGAAGTCAGTGACCTGCTCCAGCTGCGCCGCGTTGGACAGGCCTACGAGCGCCGGAGCGTATTTCAGAACTTTCTTGAAGCCAACCATAGTGATGCCGGTAGGTACAGATATCTTGATATTCAAAGCAGTGGGGTGCTCTTGGGTGGAGAAGAGGCACTAATAGATATATATATATACACATACTATATACGTATAACTGACAGCATGAACGGCCTCGTGGAGGTCTCGCGGGTGTGCTATGCAGGTCCTCAAATCGACGGACGGTGAAGATCCGTGGTCGTAACGAGGGATCGGGGCAAAACTGCATTTCAAGGGAAATGCCGTGTCACCGGGTATATTGCAAGAACCCGTGAAACTCCACATCTTGGCGCGCTGGGCTCCTCTCCAGCATGGTTGTCACTAATATGATGATCTCGAGCATCTGGTCCCATGGATAACTTCGCCCGACCTGTTGGATTAGGACTGCGTGCTTTGGATTGCAACGCTTTGTTGGCACCTGACAGTCTAAACTCACTACGTTAGTCGTAGGGGGCCAAGGTCTTGAAATCCTCAAGGCCATGGCACCCACGTTACGGTATGTCTCGCCCATTCTGTCAACCCTAGAATGGCCTTCTGCTCCATGACAGCAAATGAGTCTCTCTCTCATGGAATCACCTGAGTTGAGTTTTAGGCAACCGACCAGTACAGTGTGAAGCATCGCTCCTCAAAGTGGGAGTCGCTTGACCCCTCCGGCCTGCTTGACCTGCATGAACCGTCACAGATTGATTTCCCCGGCAAATGCTATCCGCTAATGGCACCAATCCGTCCCAACTCAAGGCAAATGAAAATGTATTTATCCAGCCAGCTTCCCGGAGAGCTTCCGTTCGGGTGAAAGGAGACCGGGTAAAATACTGGCAGCTGGAGGAAATCGAACCCTAAAGCTGGGGTAGCCTCTTGTGCGGAGGAAACACTTCGAGGCGACAGTCAAGGTGCCGGGGCGGATGTATATCGTCCGTTAAAGTTTTTAGAATCTGCCCATCTTTTATCCAAGCAACATGGGGGGGGCCGCTGCATTGGTGACGCATGTGATCTCTACCAATTGTCTTCACTGTGAAGAGCACATACAGCCTTGGCGTTAGAGAGAGGTAGTAATATATTAAAAAAATTTCCCGCCTTGCCTACTCGCAACCACATCAGGGTAGTATGTAAGTTTTCACTTCTCCCCAATAGTCTCCCCCTTGGCCTCTCCGGCTGTCTTCCCATCCCTTCCCTTGAGCGTGTGCAGTCCCGTCTTGTGCACCTTATGCTCCTTGCTCAACTTCACCTGCTGAAGGAACAAGCTCAAGATGAATGCCAGACCCGCAAAACACGTGTACGCAATGTACATTGTGCGGATGGAATTCCAGTACGCAGCTCGCGCAATCTCACCCTCGCGGCCCTTAAGGGCCGCCACCGCCTCGACGCTCCCCGCGGCGTTGGCGCCGGTCAGGAGGTTGGCAAGGTTCGGGGGTAGCTCGCGCTGCAGCATGCCCTGCTGCCTCTGCATCTCATTGTTGAAGATGACGCCGCCTATAACGACGGACACTGACGTGCCCATCTGGCGCAGGAAGGAGAAGCTCGACGTCGCTGAGCCAATGTCGCTTGGCTCAACATTCGTCTGCAATGCAATAAGGGGCGCCTGGAAGTTTGGCCCGACACCAATACCCGCCACGACCTGGTATATGATGATTTTGACCCAGTTGACCTCGGCACCGAGGTCGATAAAAAGGCCGAAGCCCAGCACCATGATGCACATGCCTGTCGAGATAATGATCTTGTAATTGCCCGTCTTCTTGATGATCAAACCGGCCACCGCCGAGACGATGGAGAGGCCAACAACGAAGGGCAATATGTAGACGCCCGACATGAGGGATGACGCCCCGTGGGCTCCCTGGAAGTAGAGCGGAAGCCAGTAACTCCCCGACATGAAGGTGAAAGCGTGCAAGAAGGCCAGGCAATAGGCGACGACGCCATTCCTGTACTTGAAGAGGCGGATAGGAATGACGGGATACTTGGCTATCTTCCACTCGTTGATGACGAACAGACCGATGGACACAACGCCAAAGATGATGAGACACAGGACCGTCGGCGAAGCCCAAGGATAGGAGACGCCGCCAAATTCCAGGCCCAGGAGTATCATAACCGTACCACCGATAATCAGAAAGCTTCCGCTCCAGTCAATGGCCGCCAGTCCCTCCTTGATCGGTGTGCGAGGGTTGTGCAGCTTGAGCACAAAGAAGAGGATCACAAGGCCCACTCCTGATATGGGCAGGTTAACGTAGAAGCACCACCTCCACGAGGCCTTGGTCGCGAAGACACCTCCCAGCACCGGTCCCACCGCCCCGGCGACAGCCCAGACCATACCCAAGATGCCAAAGTACATGCTGCGGTTGCGCATCGAGAAGAGGTCCGAGATGCAAATGTTGGGCAGCACCATGGTCCCGCCGCCCCCGATGCCCTGGATGACGCGCGCACCGATGAGCATCCCCATGCTGGTGGATATGGCGCACAGCAGCGATCCAATCCAGAAGATGACAATAGCTGCCAGAAGGACCGGCTTGCGGCCAAAAATGTCGGAGATCTTTCCCCATGTCAGCACGAAGGCGGCATTGCCTAGTAGGTATGCGCTGCCAACCCAGATGTAACCCAGACTAGACTTGAAGTGCGACGAAATGGTTGGGATGGCCGTCGTAATAATGGTCATGTCAAGCGCCGCGAGGAAGAGAGCCAGGCACAGCGCAAGGACGACGAGGGTGTTCTCCAACTTAGTCCTCTCCTCCTCGGGCGCCTCGGACTTGGGCGAGGCTTCGGCGGGCGGAGCAGTGGGTTCATCGCCGGCCGCTGGATCCGGGGACTGATGCGCCACTGCTCCGTCCGCGGTAGCAGTAGCCCCGTCTCGCTCGACATCGACGGCGGTGGTGTCGGAGCTCGTCCGTCTGGGCGAGTCGGCGGTCATGGCGGCGACTGTCTCCGATCCTGTCTCGGGTCGGTGCTGTGTCGGCCAACCGTGTACTTGGTCAAGCAGCCATGCGAAGCGACAAGACCCTAGTGATGGTGGTAAGGGCGAATGTTGCAATCTCCTCCAGATGATCCAGACGACAAAAAACTCAACAGGGCCTCATAGGCCATATTTTATGCCAAAGCAAGTCGGTTGCGATAACAGTGGCCGAACGCGGGAGGCCTGGCTGTTGAATAATTTCGGACCCGCCCGTGTCGGGTTGCGTGACTCACCGATGCTGGCTCCCAGGGAAGACTGACTGTCCCTGACTCCCTGATTGCCCATAGGAAACGGCAGGGTCATCACCCCCATGGACGAGAAGTGGAGCTGCAGCGCGAGAGGAGTACTCGCTAGCAGCCTCTCGGATGCCGTTTTTGCCGTCTTGGGCAAGCTTGGAAATAAGTCAAGCATGCAAAAACCACGCTGTGATTGCATGGGGCAATCACGCCTTGCACATGCGACAAACTCCAACGACGGAGTTAGGCGAAGTGGTGTGGCCGTCCTGCATATCGGTGACGTTAACGAAACGTCTTGTCGGCTTTGGCGACGGAGTTCCGCAGGTGGCGTTTGCAGGTCAATGTGCCAAATGAATAAGCATGAACATTTTCACATCCGCATCGTCCTCGATTTGAATCCATACAGATCTTGGGCTGGCATCCACTGGTGATGGTATCGCTGGGGCCTAGACCCGTTTCGACAATCGGCCCAAACTTGCCCAGAGGAATTTGATGGGTTAATATGAACCTGGAAAGATGAGGACCAACAAGTGAGCCCTCGTATCACCCGATGATCACTGGTAAGGTAGGTACTGGCTAGAGGCAAGAATTCGTCTGGGGTAGGAGCCCGTGGTCTCAGCTGCCTCGTGAAAGATGGTAAAGTGAGGAAGTCGCGACTGGGGAGAGCGTACGAGTTCCAAGAGGATTTAGGCATCATGACTGGCAAAAAAAATCTCAAGTTTTTCCCATGTCAAAGATAGACGTTCCTACAGGCAAGATGGAATTAAACCTCATGCCGACTAGAGTTCACCATGCCCCTCGCTTATCTCTTAGCCTCTCAAGCTCACTCTCGAATCAGACTTTTCACCACGATGCCCGAGAAACACATCCTCATGAGGCTTATCAAGACCATGCAGATCAACATACATTCTCCTCACTTTGTATAGAACCTGGCAGCACCGTGCCTGTTCTGGGGCATCACGGGAACCCGGAGACAACGGAGTTAACACTCAGCTCTGGCCGAAAAAGAGGTATCCAAAAGGGACATCAAGTCCTTCTTGGTTTAGGACTGTAGAAGTCGCAAACCCGTATACTCGCCGTGTCTGATATCCCGACACTTCCACTCCGTCATGGCCTACTGGAATTCCTCCCCGCTGACCTGGTTCATCACCGGTGCCTCCTCCGGCTTTGGCCTGGCACTTACACGCCTCGCCCTATTCGAGGGCCACAAAGTCATCGCTACATCTCGCAACCCCCCCCGCAACCCTGACCTTGTCACCGAGGTTGAGAGCCAGGGAGGGAGATGGCTACCCCTAGACGTAGACGACACCAACTGCGGCACCATCATCGAGAAGCTCGAGACCGAGGAGGGCACGAGCATAGACATCCTCGTCAACAACGCCGGTTGGTCCCTCCATGGGCCTGCTGAGTGCATCACCGAGGACGAGGCGCGCCGCCAGATGGAGACCATGTACTTTGGCCCGTACAGGCTCATCCGGGCGGCCGTGCCGCACATGAGATCCCGGAGGCGCGGTCTGATTCTCAACATCGGCAGCGGTGCCGGCGTCAACGGAAGAGACAGCATGGGTCCCTACGCAGCTAGCAAGGCCGCCATGGATGGTAAGGGCACCTTGTGCCGGCCAAGGGGATGTTTCCGTCTGATTATGACTAACGCAAACATCAGGCCTTCTTAGAGTTATGACCAGAGAACTTGCCCCCTTCAACATCCGCACCCTCAACGTCCACCTCGGCGCCTTTGACACCAACTTCGCCACTGGTCTCGCCGTCACAAAGACGCCCCTCCCGGACGACTACCGCGGCTCCTTGACGGAGAAGTTTATCTCCTCACTGGCTGTAGAATTCAATCCCGATGGGGATCACCGCAAAGCCACCCGGATCATCTACGAGATGGTCATAGGTAAGGGGCAGGGTGAGGGTAAGGAGAAGGAGACAGTCATCATCCTTGGGAGGGACATGTGGAGAAGCATGCAGGATGTCTTCGATAAGACCAAGCACATGATAGATATCTCTGAAGATATGTGTAATAATGTATATTTAGAGAAGTAAAATGAGTCATGGCTCACCACTCCCCATCTCTGGGGTTCTAATCCGAAATAACAGCCGAGTCCCCCAAATTGACCCAAGCATGCAAGAATGCATATTGCTACCATCCCGTTGTAATAACCATAAAAAAAGAAGCACCGTCTCCAACGCCAATAATCCCCAATGCAAGTAATAGCCATCTAGAACACTGTCAAAGCGCTTACAACCCCGTTCTTCAGGACTTCGAATACCAGCCCGGGAAACCCATACAGCGTCGTCGTTGAGTCACCGCTCGCCTCGATCCTCCTGGCGCCGCTCTCCTCCCAGCCACCCAGCAACTCGCAGCTGGACCCAGGACTATCGCCCCAGCCGCGGTTGAGCACCATACCCCTCTGCCGCTGCTGAGGCTCATCCTGGGGCTGCAGCGCGCCCCACTTGTCCGTCATCCTGTCCTCAATCTCCTTGAACGACGTCTCCGAGTCTACCGGTGTGCCGTTACCTGTGTCGCTCAGGTAGCCAATCTCCCAGCGGCATCGGCGATGTCGGTTGAATTCGTAGGACCCCGGGACGTTCCCGTGGAGGACAAGCTTCGTTGCCACGAGGCGATCCGGCGAGTGTGCCTTGATCTCGCTCTGTGGCGCCTCCTCCTGTGTACTCTGGCCTGGGGGTACTGGGGATGGAGGAACGGGGGTGGACAAGAGCACATCAAAGCCCAGATAGAAGTAGTTGTAGAAGCACTCGCCAGTAGGGTGGTTCACGGTATCTTCAATTGCCGCCTCATCATCAGAGTCGTCGGACCCAGTGTTCATCGACGAGTGGTCCGTGTCAGTCAAGTCGTCTGGCCGGCTCAGACTCCCTGCACTAGGTCGACTCCGGGTGTTGCTGGCCGTCCGCATCTTGTGTATGACCATCTTTTGATCATTCTTACGGTAGATTGCGCTCGGGGGACCAAGCTCCCTCACCAAGTCCTGCGGGGTGGTCTCGCCAAGGGTGACGAGGAAGGCATTGCTGGTCCATTTCCGGAACATCTCAATCCTCCCGCCACCGTGTAGCCGCACCAGTGACACCTCGTCGGGATAAACATCCTTGCTTCGTGGCAGTAGTGACGTGACCTTGACACTGGGCAGGATTTCCGTCCATAATGTCGGCCGTGCATCCGCCCACGAGTTCCCGCTGAAGATGGCCATGGACGTGGCGATCTGGCTGGAGGCAGAGGAGAGGAGCGTGACAACATCTTTATCCGGAGAGTACGCCGACGCCTCCAGAGAGAAGTTGAAGGCGACGCCGGGGTATGACAAGACGTATATGCCCGGACCCCCTTTTCCATCCGCCGCCGGGATAAACTCGCCTCCATAAGTCGGTCCCAGTAGCCGATGATAGATGTGCCGAAACGACGGGCCGGCCGACGACTCGCCGGGGACGGGCGATGCGGGGGCCGACGCACCATTAGTCGGGCGCACCAGGTCACGGTCCTTAAAGGTAATGTGGTTCTTGGTAAAGTCGGTGACCTCGATCAGACGCAAGCGCTGCTCAGGCCCGTCGAAGCGCAGGCGCATGCCGTTGTGCGGCAGGTCGATGCAAACGGGGTCTATGGCGGGGCGGTCTCGCGAGTAGAGGACGTTGAGCTTCGGGAAGCGCTGGGGTTCGGCCTTGAGTCGCGTCAATACATCATGGAGGGTGGCGCCGAGGACTATCAGGGAAGGTTCATTGTCAGCGTTGCCATGCACATCTCTCGATGGGGGGCCACTTTGTCGCAACTCACTCAGGAAGCCAAGTCCCCGTCCCGGTTGTAGCGTGGCACTGAAGAGCGACATGATCGAGCCGCCGGGCACGACGGCCAGGAGCTTATACGTGCGATCAGGCGGGGTTCCAGAGAGAGGATGATGTTGCAGAGTCTACTAGGAACTTAATGCCAGCTTGCAAGTTGCCTACTAGTATGGAGGTTGCAGGTGTTAAGAAGTGGCAGAGTGAGGAAAGAGAGACAACGTGCTGGGTAAGCGCAAGCTGCGCCCATGTGACGGCGGCGGGCGCGGGGCATCGGCCAGCTGATGCACCGACGACCCCACCATCGCCGACCCTGATGCCCCGATTCCCACTATTACCAGAGTACCGAGTACTTAGTACAGAGTACTAGGTGCTACTAGTACTACTTAATAACGGATCTCCCCGCAGCATGTCAGACATGACGTTTCGCCTAGAGGAGCTGCTAGGGCTGCATTTGCAAAGTATTGATACAGGTCTTCATATGATGTAATACAAATCTACTAGATTTCGTGCTGACCGTGCCATGGCTAGGTCGGCACTTCTGCACTCGGCACTTCTGCACTTCTACCACTCCTCGACCTCACCCTTGGCCGGCGGCTGGATGCGGAAGATCTTGTCGCAGTTGAGCAGGCACAGGGGATCGAACGCCTTCTTCATCTAGGGGGGCTGTCAGCATCGTCCGCGTCCAGGCGCAGCAGTCTTGGACTTACCTGGCGCATGGCATCCACTGTTGACTCGCCAAGTTCGTGAGGAAGGTAGTCCCTCTTGACAAGGCCGACTCCGTGCTCGCCCTGGGAACGTCAGTTCACTGCCCAGACCACCGAAAGCCGGAGCATCCACACTTACCGTAACAGTACCCTCCATCTCGACGGCCTTCTTGACCATACGGTGGACCACCGCCTCGGCCTTCTTCCGCTGAGCCTCGCTGTAGATGATGATGCCTAAGGTAGTCAGTCGCCATGTACACCCCTAAGTGGGCCGCATCAGGAGAAACGTACTGTGGAAGTTGCCATCGCCGACATGTCCAACAATGGTGCCGAACAGGCCGCTCTTCTTCAGGTCCTCCTTGGTGCTCTCAATCAGGTCAGGCAGGCGGCTCATCGGGACAGCCACATCGCCCGTCCACACCCTGTCGCCCTCCTTCTTGACGGCCATGGCGCTCCAGAGGGCCTCCTTCCGCGCGCTCCACAGCTCGAGCTGCTCCTCCTCGCTCCGGGCAAACTCAAACGTCTTGCTTCCCGTCTGCTTGGCCAGCGCCTGAACCTGCGTGACCTGCTCCTTGACGCCGTTGGGCGTGCCGGCAAACTTGAAGAAGATGGTGGGCGCCTCGGTCCAGGATCGCGATGTCGAGCCCGCCTGGTTGATGCACTTCATCTGGTTGTCGTCGAGGATCTCGACAGCAGCGACGGGGATGCCCTGGCCGACAACCTTGCCGACACAGTTGGCCGCGTCTCGGATGGACGGGAACGAGGCGACGGCAACGCTGGTCGAGGCGGGCACGGTGGTCAGCTTGAGGGTAGCCTCGGTGACGAGACCGAGGGTACCTTCAGAGCCGATGAAGAGCTTGGTAAGGTCGTAACCAGCCGAGCTCTTGCGAGGGCGCTGGCGCGTCTTGATGATGGTCCCGTCGGCCAGGACAGCGGTGATGCTGATGACCCACTCGCGCATAGTTCCGTACCGGTAGGCGTTCGTGCCAGAGCATCCCGTGCCAATCATGCCTCCAATCATGGCACCGGGGCCGGGGTCGGGGGGGAAGAAGAGTCCATCCTTGGCCAGCTCCTCATTCAGGTGCTCCCAGCCAACGGCGGGCTGAACAATGACATCCAGATCATCCTTGTGAAGTTTGAGAATCTTGTCCATGCGGCCAAAGTCGATCGAGATACCCTTCCTCGTGGGCGTGAAGTGGCCCTCGAGACTGGTGCCGCCGCTGTAGCCCACGACGGGGATCTTCCTGCTGTGGCAAATCTTCATAATCTCCGACACCTCCTCGGTCGTGCCGGGATATAGGACGCAGAAGGAGCGCTCGTCGGGCTTGGCGCGGTGCGAAGACCAGTCGGAGGTGGCGTGGCCCTCAATGTCAGCGTCAAGGGTGCTCACATTGTCCTTGCCCAGGATCTTGACAAAGTCGGACCAGGCAGCCTGCAGGTTCTCGAGTTTGGTATTGTGCTCGGGGTTCTTGGTCTTGGAGAGCTTCAGGGTCGACACGGGCTCCTCCTCTCGCGGCCAGTAGGTACCGAGCCAGTAGGAGATGCCAATGCAAGACACGACGACTATGCCATGGGTCAGCTGGTTCCCTGTGAATTGGAATTGGTCCCCAATGGACGAGAGAACCCACAGAAAGTGAGGGACCAGTTCCTGGCCGGGTCCGTCATGTGCCGCCAGTGCTCGTATCGCTCACGCTGCTCTCGCTCGCGCTGCAACCGTGCGCCAATGCTGCCCATGACCTGTCCCTGGAACGTACGGCCCAGCTTGTGCTCGTTCGCCGGGCGGGCAGGCCGGGGGCGCTCCGGCTCGATTTCGGTGCCATAGCTGCGGGCCATGGCGGGTGCGGTGCGTCCGGCTCGCAAGCTCCGCAGAGCTGTCGGGGGTGCTCGAAGTCGAAGTTGCGCCATGGCGGGTTTGTGTGCCCTGGGGGTTGTTTGGGCGGCGGAGGGTAGGTGGACGGACAAAGAGCTCTCTCAGCGCATAGAGGGTCCGGCGCCGCTTTGTATCTACTGGATATCTGCTGGATATCTGCTGGCTATGCGTTGGCTATCCGCTGGCTATCCGTTGATCGCCGCACTATCCGTTGGCCGCCGCACTATCCGTTGGCTATCCGTTGGCCGCCGCACCGTTTGGGCCTGGGAGAGTTAAGGTTTGCTGCGACTGGCGCGGATGTTGCGAGTTGCGAAGCTGGTTTGCCTGAGCTGCCCAAATAAAGTGGAGCGGCACGGCATTTTCCACCCGAAAATGTCCCGTTATTTTTGGCAGCTGTTGGCCGGAATGCACAGTTTGGGCATCTCCGAGATTCATCCGGCCTCACGGTCCACCGTCATCCCGTCGCCAGCACGACCGGATACGAATGGCGTCATCGGATCCGATCATGTTCGGTGCTTCTTCTGTCTTGATTGGCCTGGCACGCTGGGGGTATTGCATCGGCTCCGTCGAGGACGGAGGCCGGGCGCCTGGAGACGGCATTCATAAGTAGGGCTGACTGCCGAGGCCCTCCCAGCTGCGAGCGGTACCATGTAGGTTTTGGTGAAGCACGGCTAAATGAGGAGGAACGTGTCCTCGTGTAGAGGATGGCCTCCAATTATCCTACGTAAGTCGAATTGCTGAACGGCGATTGTGACGTCTTGGCCCCCAGAACACCCCCGAGCTGTGAGATTGCCTAATGCCTTTATCTGATTCAGCCCTACCCTGCCTGGATCCTGGCTACTTGGTACTCGTACTTGTATCTTGACCATCGGTCAGGGTCGGGAGTCAGGGCGAGGCCCAGGATCGGAGGAAAAAAGCGGCACCAGTTGAAAAGGGCAACGAAGGGTGTTGCACCAACTTAATTTGGTCAATGGTATGTGAATGATTGGCTCCAACTATTAGCTACCTACGTATGTAAAATCTAACTGGGCATTGATAGCTGCTGGCTGCTATGGTGCAACTAACTACTCGTACTACTACTACTACTACTGCTACTCTAGTATCTATGAATAGCAGTAGTGTTATTACTCGGCCTCTGGACTATTGGACACCTGATTCTCAAGCCTACTCGATATACGGCAATGGATGCGAAAGCCCATTGAATGCATTTTCCCCATGCGTGATTGGGCGCTGTTAACGTCATCTATAATTACGTCCCTAGGGCCTCGGCTCGCGGTTGTTTGCACCGCTACCCCCGCATAAGCCGTGTATTGCAACTACGAATACAGAGTACCACCATGTAAGTCATATAACAGTACCACCACTCACTTACTTTGATTTGCCCTTCGCTACTGCCACCAACTCACGTCTCCTTGGAAAAAAAGAGTCATCAGCGTCAAAATGGCTGCGGATCTGCCCACCAGCTACAACACCCTCGCCCTCCCGGACCTCCAGCTCTCCCACCACCCTGAGTCCTCAGCCGCCGTCACTCCCGTCATCATCATCAAGCTTCACCGTCCTGCCGCCCGCAATGCCTTCACTGACCAGCTGGGCACCTCGCTCATCACCGCCTACGACCTCCTGTCGCGCGACCCGCGCGTGCGTTGCATCGTGCTCACCTCATCCGACACCTCCAACCGCTTCTTCTGTACCGGCATGGACCTGACCATGAAACACTCCTCCTTTGGCCCTACCTTTGCCGAACACCGCGACTTTGGTGGCACGGTGTCGCTGGCCATGCACCGCTGCTCCAAGCCCGTCATCGCCGCCATCAACGGGTCCGCCGTGGGTGTCGGCATCACCATGACACTGCCCTGCACCATCCGCGTCGCCAGCCGCGACGCCAAGGTCGGCTTCGTCTTTGGCCGCCGCGGCTTCAACATGGAAGCCTGTAGCAGCTTCTACCTGCCGCGCCTGGTCGGCGCCTCGCGCGCCCTGCACCTCGTCACCACGGGCGCCGTCTACCCGGCCACCCACCCCCTGTTCGGCGAGCTGTTTAGCGAGGTCGTCGCCCCGGACGAGGTGCTCCCGCGAGCCCTGGCCATCGCCGACGATATCGCCGCCAACATGAGCGGCGTGGCCGCCCGCGTCATGCGCGACATGATCTACCGCTCCCCAGACTCCCCCGAGGAGGCCCACCTGCTCGAGAGCAAGATCTTCTTCGACCTGTCTCAGAACCGGGACTCTAAGGAGGGCGTCCGGAGTTTCCTCGAGAAGCGCGCTCCCGACTTCAAGGCCACCATGGAGGAGGACGCCCCGAGGGCCTACCCGTGGTGGACGCCCGTAGACGTCAAGGCGTCCAAGCTCTAATTGATAGTAGCAAGCGCTGGGTGATATTACACGAGCGTCTTCCTTTATGCTTGTCATTCTTCATCTCATCAATAGAAAATCCGCAATGTACATCAGTGTCAGAATCATACCTACATGATATCTCTACATAGTATGTACTACTTAGCTACACACAATAGTACCACAATATCTCCGACCTTCTGCTCTGCAGGTACTGTGTTATTCGGTTCGAATCTCCATGCACACATCCGCATAGGCACCTATCTTAGGCTCCTGATAGCCAAGTCTCCTCCCACACACCCTCTAGACCTGCCCAACTGAGAAACTCTCCCAAATGTTTTTCCCCTTACATGGTATCACTATAACATCAGTCCTTCCTTTTTGACCACCGAGATCATCCAAACAGAGGCACACTGTGGCTTGATCAGCACTGTACCCCTGGAGATCCTGCAAGACGCCGATCAGTGATCCCTCAAGGGGCCCAAGCAAGTTGGTTTGGCGGTTGGGCGGCAACCAACGAGCTCCCCCCCGGATCCCCACGCCCCCCACATCCAAGATAGTCACCCAGGGGGGGTCCCAGCCAGTGTGGGCTTCCTGTCGTCATTGTTCCTTTTTCTCACCAGGAGGAATGCTTCGGGCCCCCAACACGCATCGCTTCTGCCTGCGCATACGTGGAACATGTCGCTGATGGCAATGGGCCATTTCCCGCCTCGACTTGTGTGTTGGCCTGCTCTAAACGGGCTACACAGTACGAGTAATACTACAACGTAGCTCGGCTCCTCAGTCACTCGGCGTCACAACGGGTGGATAGTGGCAAGGAGATTGTTGCAGAATTCGTGTATTGAGGTTCCGCTGTGGCGAGGTCCCCTAAATCGCTGGTGCATACCTTCATGACCTCATCCCAGTGCCCGGACCTCCGCTTGGTATAGCAAGAGGAATGCACACCTTCTTCCGAAGACCATTCCTACATGGGCGGTCGTAATGTGTCCCCTCCCCCCATAAACTCCGATGATGTGGCTGCCTGCCATCAAGGCAGGCAGATGAAACGACTGTAGAGAAAGGAAAATACAAATGAATCGCTAATAACCTCCAACCGAAGACAACTCCGTAAACTCCGTGCAAAGCACAACCATACATGGCATGGTTGAGATGGGCGCGTTTTTTTAGTAAGGTGCGACGAGTGAGCTCATTCACCTGGCCACTGTGCTGGTCGCCCGTTTCTAACGTCTGCCCATCTTCACCAGCCTTGTCCGGAGCCACAGCATAAATGTCGTCCAGGCGCCTGTAGTTTTGCGCTTGGCCGTCATCCGTGTCCTCTTGTTGGATTCGAACCGCACCTCGTCCGCTCGCCCAGGTGATTGCCCCGTCGTCATGTCGTCGTATCCACGGCTAGTGAAATCGTTGCTGGGGGTAACCTTCTCGGCGATTGGCCTAGCGTGGCCGGTGCTCCTACGAGTAGCCTCGGGCCGCACGTCGCTGCTGGAAGCCCGCCCGACGGTGTTGAGGCTGCCCTTGCGGGATTGTGCACGTTCCTGTCGATGCGCCTCCCTGGTGTCGGCGCGCTCGCGCTTCCGAACTTGCTCCCGTGCGTACTTCTCCTCCTTGGCCTTCTCCTTCTCCTCAAACTTGCGGCGTGCCTCCCGTACATGCTCCTGGCGTGTGGCGGTGTCGACGTCGCTGCGTGAGCGTATACGGAAATGGTTCATGTCGAGTGAGTGGCGTAGCGGCGACATTGGGGATCCAGATGCCGGCTGCGAGCCTGAAATCTGGGGAGAGGAGCGGCCCACGGTGTCCGGGGCGATGGGGGAGTCGTCGATGACAGTGATGGACGACGAGGTCCCCACCTGGACGTCAGACAGGCGACCCTGATTCACTGCGGCGGAGGCGCTGTAGGCAACGCCGCGCGGCACGGTCGCTGAGTTGTTGCGTGTCGTCGAGACGCCACGCAGCGGCGTGGCGACGTCCGACAGCGAGTTGGTACGGTGGCCAGCAGTGAGAGAGGGCCGGCGATAGCCAGAGTTGGCATGCGACTGCGGCAGAGCGGGCTGAAGTGGCCTCGCGGCGGGGTTTGGCAGGGCCAACGGATCAATGCTTTCGTCGTCCTTCTCGGTGATGGTGGGGGAATAGTCGCGCTGGGCGTTGTTCTCGAGAGAATTGACCGAGTTGGCGTAGGAGAGCAGGGGCGGCGTCGAAGTCCGGGGCGTCTGCTGGAAGGGGTGGACGAATGATCCGTTGCGGCCGCCACTGGCGCTGGTGGCTGTCGAGATGTTGGAGACGCCGCTCGTGGATCGGACGTGGGAGAAGTGGTTGCTTGCCGAGCCCGACGTGGCAGATGCAGAGTTTACGGTGCTGACAGTGGTCGAGTTTGTGGTTGTGGCGGCGAGGCCGCTTCCGCCAGGGCCTCCCGGGCCAGCCTTGGATAGGTCGACGTCCGCGAGGTCGAAACTGACATCGCGGGCGGACCGTCCGGCACTGCCGGCAGCTGCACCAGTGGGGTACGAGGAGCCAAACAGACGGCCGGTGTCGTCGGAGGCGTAATGATGCTTCATGCTGGCAGAGCGCCCGGCGCCGTAGGAATAGTCGGGGGCAACGTAGCCGAGGTGCGGTGATTGCTGGTCGTCCCACCCGCGGTCCAGGTCGAGCGAGTTCTTCTCGGAATGCGACGAGTGCAGCTTCTTGAGGATGGGCTTGACGCTCGTACGGGCGCGTGACTTGGCAATCTTGCCCTGGTGGCCCAGGCCGTGTGTCTGGAAGGAGGTGGCAGCCATGGTGCCTGCCTGATCTCCTCAGCCACTCCCGCAGAAGAACAATGTTGCGGACGTACTCGAACGGACGCTCGGCAGGCGCGGGTTTGTTGCGAGAGCTGCGGCGACGATGGCTGCCGACTTGACTCGAGGGGCAAGGCCCCCTATGACGGTCTCGTCGTATCGCCCGGGTCGCAATGGCACCAAGCACGGGACAAGTACGGACCTCAACAAAGGGTCAAGTCGGATGCGGGAGAGGAGGGTTGCACACGAGACATGGAGAACAAGGAGCAAGGCTGAAGGCTGAAGGTATAGGCGGCCAGCGAGCCTGTTTGCCGTTTGCGACACGACACACGACCCAAGACAAAACGAAACGGGATGGGAATTGCACCAGAGAGGGAAATTATCTCTCAGGAGATGATTCACTGGTTACGAGTGCTGGCGGGGGACGGCGGAGATGAGAGAGGGCGAGGACGAGGATCAGGGTACGGGGACAACGGCGGGAGTGTGTGGAGGCTGTGGCAGATTGATGATGAGCAGGAGGCACAGCACTGACACCTGTGGACGCAGTGGCCGCACGATCATCCGCGCCCCCGGGCCATTGAGGCAGCCCGGTGCAGGCGGCGAGTTATTGGCACCTTGGGTGACGAGGTGGGCACAGTGGGCGGGCGCCGTAATAGTAGGGAGTGGGTGGTGGGTGGCTCACCGTGGCTGTGGGTGGCACTGTAATACCAGTTGGGTGCACCACGAAGCGTCGCAAAGCACCCGGAGGCTTGGCTGGCTCACGTCTAGACCGCATTCAGCCTCGCGGCGCACATTGGCAGTGGCCGCACGTGGGGTTCGGGCCATTCGTCCCACCCGCTGCTGCCCACTGCTGGCTGCGTTCGTCGCCCGTCATTCCAGCGCGCTCCAGTGCCACCGACGCCCACCGGCGCCCACCGTCTTAACGGCCCGGGGCATATTGGCTTCATCTCCCAGGCCCAAAACGCATGATGTCGGGATGAGCTGGTGGCGGCCTAGATGGAATGACATGCGCAACTCTGTAATATAATCGTCCCACTTGTCAGCACCGAGCGCCCCCCGACACACGACGCGGTATTGCTTTGTCCGAACATTGGCACCCTTCTGCGCGGGCCGCGATGATGAATCCAATAATAATACCTTACCA
The DNA here is from genome assembly GCA_016490725.1 of Amphichorda felina. Taxonomy (NCBI): domain Eukaryota; kingdom Fungi; phylum Ascomycota; class Sordariomycetes; order Hypocreales; family Bionectriaceae; genus Amphichorda; species Amphichorda felina. Next base: position 38,750 of record JAEMHR010000162.1, read on the forward strand.
ATGATTTCAGCTGCACGGAGGTGATACAAGCCAGGCAGGCAGTTTGGTGCCGCCCAAGTCCCCTGCACTGGTTGGCTCCCTCTACAGTGAGCCACCTATTCTCTCGCCACTACGGAGTACAGATTACGAGTAGTACTAATTGGCAATTTGCTACAATCAAGGCATCGTCTCGACCGTCCCGGGCCTCGCGCTGAGGGAAATCAACAACCTGAATCCGATCTAATAAACTATCCGTACTAATACAACGATAGTATCCATCTCTGCCCCGCTCTGCCACACCATCGTCAATTCACCATGATCCTCCATCCTCCGTGGTGTCCGAGGCTCCGAACCCCGCCATCCCAGACAGACTTCCCCTCTCCTTCCTCCGCATCTTGGACGCCTCATCTTGGCCGAGTACCGATGCTATCGTCTTGTCTCTGTCTCAATCCTCGCACTCCTCGCACTAATATCTGCCCAGTAGCCGATAATCTTCTACCTACGACCTTGAATCTCGCACAGGAACCTACCTTAGGAGACAGACAAAGTTCCGAAGCGGCGGTCAAGACCAAACTCACGCCATCAATTCACCGCCCCTTACCCTGTCCTATCTGCGGCATCCGGATCCCCAACCTTGAGCTGGCCAAATTCGATCTCAGATCCGATCCATTTGTTGTGCTGCATGTTGCCCTGTTGATAGGAATCCTACCGTCCATCCACAATCGCCCATCCCCACCCCCTCACCCTCGGGCCAAAGTCAACAACGGTCATAGCTTTCATAAGCATCGCCGAACTCAACCTTGATCAGTCTGTAGAGTCCATTCTTCATTCTCAAGCATATGGGCAGTACCAGTAGTGCTGCTTCGCATCGAGTGTGCACAAATGGCCGGGCCGTTCTTCGGGGGTTTTGCATCCTGCTCATCGTTCTAGGTGGCTCCAACACCGAGCCAAGCCAACGAGCCAAGCCTCGGCACAGTTGGCCGCGACTCCGCGAGGATGAGTGTGTCCAGCCGAGACTGTCTTCCTGCATCTTCCCCTCCGTCTCTTGCCTGGTGTCACGGGCAATTTTGTTGCCTAGCCTGCCTGGAACATCGGCGCGGCCGGCCACTCCGTGCGAGATATCCGCAGCATTATCATCAACATCAACAGTGGTTCTCTCGGGTCTATCGCTGGCGCTTTCTCCACAACAGTGTGACTGGAGAGCATAGCAAGTGGCATCACGGGGTAACCTGTTGACGACTGTTGTCCTGCATCAAGGGGCACGTTCTACCGCCCTGATCTACGTAGGCCAATCATCTATTCGCGGCATGTGAACGTGAACAAACTACGTATATTACTACGTACTTAGGTAGCCTCAGCCACACTAATTCGTCACTGGGGCCAAGGTGAAGGAGTGTAGGTGTTCAGGCCTTGATCCCTCGCTGATAGGTTGTCGCCATCCCTTCTGACAAGATCGATACTTCTTTTTCCATTACCCACCTGCCTCGTCTATCATTTTCCCTAGGATATCGATTGGCGGCCCCTGGGAAACCCTTTCATCAGGCGGCCAGTCCGTTCTCAAGGACCCAGACCATAGCAGTAACTATATCTTGGCCAACAACCTCCGAAATATTATACTAGTAGGAGCGGTAGACTATCTGTAGTATAATAGGAATTGACCTAACTAGGTGTTAGGCGGAGCCCGTCAATGCACCGTACATGATGTGGCCACTGGCTAACTCTAGCAACAGGTTTGAGGAGCAACTGCAATTAGTAGGAATCAATAGCTGCAAATGGAATGCGAATATGGTAGCAGTTCCCTTCCGACAGCAAGGCCGGGAAGTCTTCAGCAATTGTCTGAGCCATCTTAAGACAGAAAGATCTGGGGATGGTAGGGTTAATTCTTCTCTGGCGAAGCTACTATGGATGTAATGAAGCTCTATTCGGGCATAGTCTCTATTAATAACTTTTTCTAATGCTGACGTGATAAGTACTACAAATATAGACATAGGAAGCTCTTCGTATCAATATAGCAGGGATTATAGCAGGGATAGTTATGTATGCTACCACTGACATAATAAGTATAGGATTTTATAAACCGACTAGAGATTTGTCATAGGCTGAGTGTTTTCACTTTCCCTCTGTCTTGGTTCCGTACACTACCTAGCTCATGAATGGGACAATATTCGGACGTTTGAATTTTGAATCAGTGACTAGGGCATAGACTATTCTTCGTCACAAAGACAAAATAGTAAGATGCTTGTAAGTGACTGGAAATCACATGCGAGTCCTCATGACCACACTTGACTTGTGGCTGATGATACTCCACATTATCATTGCCAGTATCCGAAAACGAAACGCAGTACTTAGAATTCAGAAAGAGTGAACTCGGCATCATCGGGTTCGAAATATTTCTAGTCCTGCCTACGAATAAATTAGATGGATTTTCCAGCTACCGTGCTATTTTAGTAGTGGTCAGTAAGGGAGAAGGGATGGCCAGGGACCTCATTGAGCACTATTGCTCTATCGCCTTTGTAAATAGATACGTGATAATTTCTCAACATGTAAATGGGCGCCATGATGCCCTTAGTAGAGTCAGATATTCGTGAATTATGTCCATCTTTGTGATGATCGTGATCAGACCCCTGTTGGGATCACAACGCTACTGGACTCGTCCGTTTCACAACCACTCCGAGTTCTAAATCGATTACGAGCCCAGTATTTATTCAGAAACTTTACGTAGAGGCGTGAGAGCTATTACACCTCGTAAAACGGTCACCTGGGGTAAGTAATACAATGCTTAGGTAGGCATTCCGTGGGCAACCTCTAAGGTACCGGACGTCTGTCAGAGTCGGATACTGGCGAACGCCCCCTTGAATATACTAAGCTTACCGCTTCTTCTCTCACCAGGAATAATTCATAGAGCTACATAGGACTATATGAATCTCAGGGCTTAATAAGTCCTAGTTAGATTGTGTTAAAAAGCTCATGTTGGTATTGGCGAGGTCACTGCGGGATCGGCTGAACTGCCAGCAAAGACAACATTATATCGATGCTGTGATTCCGGCTTTTTAATCAGTCAAACTGAGTGACAGCTAACTCTTTGTAGTACGGTTTATGGGTTTTATTCTGCATTAGATCTGCGGTGATCATCGAGTGACCGCATGTAATCCCTCAGGCCTTTGGATATGTGCGGCTCGGTGACGATGTCCCGACAACACTTGTATGCCTTTTCTAGTAATCCTTCGGCTGCACGTGAATAAAAAGTGTCACATTTATTTACATATATGGCAACAACGAGTTGATGTGAATTCTAACATAATTTGCGGTCTTGATGGCTGAGCGGGGGTCCTTCCCAACTCATGCTTCCCCAAACGTTCGTGCCTACCTTGCTAGCCTTAAACCGTCGATCCAGGGGCTACGTAGCTCAGCCTCTGATCGAGGCCTAGGAATAGACGTCTCGTTGACAGGGAACTAATGTTAGCTTTCCGATCAATATAAATATTTACCAATCCAGCAAGTTCAGCTCCGGGCTCCAGAATGGGCTAATCCACACGAACGTCTAGACCGTGAGTGTCGCTGGCATCATGGGCTCGGTGAATCCAGTGCATGTAATAGTTTTGAAGCCCATGCACAGTAGGAACACACAAAATCCCATGACAAAATCTCATTACAGTACGAAAGTGCGATGTAGCGCGACTTCTCGATTCCTTAGGAGTTTCTTGGTGCCCAAATGACGCAGTTTTAGCAGCAAACTACGTGCATCCACCTGAGCTATAATGGACGCACGTCATGCCGAATCCCACTGGAAGACGTCTCCGGATTCCCCGGCAGCTAGTACATAGATCCTCGGCGCTGTAATACAAGGGTTTGTTAAAAAGCACCGTTTGAAAGGTGCATAGTACCCTCACAAAGGCGGGGGCAAGGGACGAAGGGCGTATGAAAACACCACCCCCACCAAGACAACCGATGCGAAGTAGCACAGTCTATGTGAGCATATGTGGTTAGGCGCTTTCGAATAGTTGATGGTATATGCTACATAGCTTTTGACGGGCTAGGTCGGATTCAATGGCAGACATGAAGTGAACTGCGGGGAGGCTTTCCCACACGCGTTGAAATGTCGTGCGTGGCTTTGGAACCGTGCCGCGCTTCTGCACATCTGTGATTACTAGGGAGAAAGAGGAAGTCGGGAGGCTGTGGGCTGATCAATAGGGGTCCTCTAGCTCCTCTCCACACACACTGAGCTTTCAAATTTTCCGCCTTGGAGGAGGCAGGGTTTGAGATGATTACTCCTCGGCGCTTTCCAGTTCTCGGCGGTACCCGTGCCGGATCAAACGTCCGTTGGGGGAAGCGAATGTGCGTGAGAATAGTCATTGGCAGGACGGTGTTGTACCATTTGAAGTAGATACTTGGAAGTAGATTATCCCTTCAGCTGCCCTTGAGTAAATCTCGGCGAGAGGTATGCATTCCTGTAATACTTCGTGCCTAGATTCTGAGCGGGATCGAGCTCAAGGTTCCACGTCCGTCGATCAGTCAACCACCTGAATTGGCTCTAGAGCGGTTTTTAGAGACATTCGTCAATTCTAGGGTTAGGCTTGCCTCGGTCAGTTCGGATAATGAACAGCTTTCTCATGGACTTACTCCTCCTTTCTTAATGCCTGTCTCGGCAGTAGACATTGGTCCCGGAAAGATCCCACTATTTTCCCTCAAAAGGCCGATCCCGGGCGGAGATAACCACCTGACCTTCCTATTATTGATCATGCGTCGAAATCGGGAAGCGGGAAGTGGAAAGACTGTCGTCGAAGACGGCCTCTCGGGAGATTCGACAACAACCTAGGAAATTCAGTCCAAGGACACCCCGGAGTCGTGACTAATCTCGGACAAGTCGTCTCGAGTCCACCTGCAAGGTGTCTTGTCGATCATGCGAGTTGCTGAAGGCCCAGAGCTAGCCTGCTCTGCCTCCACATCAATTTCTAGTGAATTCGACGCCAACCCCGTTGGAGGTGTCCCCCACGCCCTCTGTTCCTAATGAAGGGAACTCGAGACTACGTGTCTAGAGGGGCTGAATTTCTTGCTCTTCGATTGTTTTTCCCGTTCGGTTTAGCGGCAGGGGTTGTCGTATGTACGCGCCTTGGTATTGTCACTATGTATATGCCAAGTATTCTCGTGAATGTTGATTTAAAACGGTGTCGGAGGAGGAAACAATGTAAGTTCCCACTTGGTCACGAGGCTGTAACTCAAGTAGATCCTCGAGTGATTTCAGTTATTTTAACCGCTCAAGTAATTAATAGACTTGCGGATTCACCGTAGCCCGGCACATTCATATTCTATGATTGTGCATCAAGCAGCGGACCGTACCGTTTCTAGAGGCTGACGTAGCGCACTTCCGATGAATAATCTCCCTGCGCATTGAGTGAGAGGAACTGGAGAATCCTTCTCGGCTTAGCTGGGGGAAATGAAAGCTAGGACTCGCAGCGACATGAAATCATGTTGAGCTTCTTGTGACGTTGGACACGAAAGATCATCATGCCAAGTCGCGGAGGGAACGCGGATGCCCCAGATGGGTTGACAACATTCCCAGTGCAGTTCTGAGCTGCGACTGGTCTTGGTGGCTCAATCCCTAGGCATGTACACGGTGTGGAAGCAGCTTCGCGATAGGGACACCCGCCATGATCCAGGTAGTCAGTATTCAGATTTCGATCGGAGAGCGCTGGCGAGGGGCCGGTGGTCTACAGAATCCTAGTGCCTCTCCCCGTCTTTGCTACCTGTGCTTCTGACCCCCTGACTAGATAAGAAGAAATGGTAATCGCCCGCTTTGCCTGTAACTTGGCATCTTCGATGGCGAGTCTGCGACCCTAAGATCCTCTGAAGGCGGATTGTCGATCGAAGATCGTTGGAGGTCCAACTTCAGATTGGGCGAGAGGTATACCTACAGTGACAACCTTCAAGGTTGTCATCGAGAAGTCAAGGCAGCTGAGAAGAAGCCCGGGCAGTTCGGCAATTGGAAATGCTCGTGGGCCCCGAGCATGCGCTCTGCGCCTTCCATCATTATTTGTTCGTAGGCGGCACTTGGAGCGTTCTTTCCGAGAATCATTTAGGTACCTCCTAGGTTGTGATGCCCTCTTCCAGACAAGGACTGGCTGGGGTGGCAGGAGAAACCCACCAAAGCCCGCCTCGTCCCGCTTCCATCTGCGCGTCATGGAGGTGCACTTCCCGGTTCGGTGGCCCTCTTCCTTGCCCACCACCAAAGCGAAAACTCTTCACTTGACATCGGACTGGTATCCCACGACAGCCTTGGTTCTGCAAGCCTGCAAAAAACGGAAATGCCGAGAAGACAAAAGACAGGGTCCACGGCATTGACGCACAAGCGAGTGGCCAGGTAGGTACGAAGTACATTCTTGTCGATGCAACGACCTCTGCGACGGCTGCAAGCCTGCAACTCCACCCCACTCCCCCCCGCGCCCTCGAGAGCAGCACCACGATCAACAACAGGTTTGTTGCATTGCAAGCTGGTAATCTGTCGAGCCATTTGTCCATCACGGACAGTCCTAGGCCATGCGTATATGCGCCAGAACGTCTCGGTAGGCTGCAAATCCGCATGATGACCAATTGGCGCTCTTTGGCCCCGCCATTAGGAAATCATCCGCGTTTGCTGCAACTGTGGGTGGGATTGGAGGCTCTTTTAAAGGAGGCACAGCGCGGTTCTGGTACAGCGTTTTGTTTAATGCTAACAGAGGTGATTCCAATAGTGATAACACCTACGCACACAGCAAACTGGCGACAGTCCTCTAGTTTCTGGAACTTCGAGATGACGGCCTTGGATCAGACCCACTACGGGCCCCTGGACAGGCGGCGGCATATACTTGGTATCAAACGGAAGAGGAGAGTGCGAGCTTTTGAGAGTTACTGCATACGATAGCAATTGCTTGTTCCCTGGAGCTCAACTCTGGTTGGACAATCCATCCTCTGCCATGTCGTCTCTTTTCTCCTCATCTCGCATCAATCATCGCTGTCGACATCAATTGTGGAGGCAATCAGCTGCAGAAGGCTGACCTGGAGCAACAATTCCACCGGTAAGAAGCTGATGCAGGGAGTTGGTGTTGCCAACAATGAAACTCGATGAACCTCTAAGGTTGATTTCTAACATTTTCAATGCGGTTTTGTGGAATGGTCGCCGAGGAGCCAAGCATCCGAACTGGTCCAATCTGGCGACTTGTAGCTGCAACAACAACTCAAGTCAAGCCTACCTAGGTAGACAATTAAGAAGAATAGGTCCTGCTAGGTACGTCTCCTGGTGTCTTCTTCCGGCATGCATAGCAATGATGCGGTTAGTATTGGATGTTTCCCTTTTAACCCGCCGGCTGTCTCAGGTGTTCAGCGACTCGAGTCCTCTGAGTGGAAAAAAAAGGTTCCCAAGACGACCAAAAGCCGAGCTCCTCCCACTCACGTCCCTCATCCCCGCGCTTGCGCCGCTGCAGGCGCTCAACTTCTACTACGAGGTTAGCCAATTCCAAACGCCGCACATGTCCCGCGCAAGTTTGCCTTGATCCACCACCGCTAAAAACAGCCGCCAAAGCCGTTGTACCTCGTGCTTAGCCAGCCGGCGAGGTATTGAACTGGTCCTGCATAATAAGTGCTTCGTACAATTTTGCGACTGTGAATACGAAGCACCTTTTTATGGCCGTGAGCTCGCGCACATGACTTCGATATTCGCTTCCTGCTGGATGGCGACGTCGACGGCAGCATGATGTTGCTGCTGGTCTTGCTGCTGGTCTCGCCAGTACTATTGTAAGGCCTGGCTCCCCTCCGACCACTCACAGCGGGAACATCTGACAAAGGTCACCATCATGTACTCCAACAGCCAGGGTCTCTGCACGCGAGGGCCATTCATTCACCCAGCGACTCAACCTGCCCCGAGAGTATTCAGCACCACACCCCCTCCTTCGACACTCGAATCAATCTGCAAGCCAGAGAGCACCCATTAGTCCCCAACGTCCGTCTCTCCAGTGCTCCACCTAATCAGGCCCCGCCATGGTACAGGCCTATGACTAGCGTCCCGCGACACACCAACCCCTGTACCCTACCTCTCGTTCTTACCCGGTCTCGTCGTGGAGTACGATCTCGACATGCCGCGCGCATTAAGAATGCACTACTATTGCCATTGAGCACTGGGTTTGTGAACAGTTTTGCCTCAACTAGGAGGGTCCATGTTGGACTCCGCGCTCATGCATGACATTGGACATGGGCCCCGTTTGCAGGCGCAGTGTGCTGCTGCCAGCTCCGATCCGGCCGACTCCCTGGTCCACTTCTATGAGCAGACTTCCCCAGCCATGCCCTTGTGTTTATATATCCTTCCTCCCTCACCTGGGCCAGCTCTCATCCTCTTGATCTTGATCTTCTACTAACCTTTTACCTCGCCACTCTCTACAACTCCGTCAAACCCCTCCTCGCCCCTCTCTACCCTCCCCCCCGACAACATTCTCTTCACCATCTTCCACCATGGGTATTTCTGTTTAGAGACATCGGCGCTGATCTCTTTGTATATTAAGACGCCTTGTTACATTGCTGTACTTCTCTCGCCATTGCCTGGGTGTCTTCAATGGGCCTTGCCAGGATCTATCGGCGTTGATCAAGTGTTACTTTCGTTTCAATTTCCCGGATCGCAGCCGTCCCCCGGCTCACCAAACATTGGTTCTTGCGCGGCATAATACGAGAATCGAGGGGCACAAAGTTCAAGAGCTTGTGTACACGACAGAATATTCGCCTAAATCAAGAGGTCTTCTTGGCCGGCGAAACGAGAGCGCCTGGGTATTTTCACTAGTTGTCGGTGAATCACTGCTACTGTCCCCAACCTAGGCCCTCAGCGTTTTGTCATAAAAACGCGATCTATTTTGTGTCTCTGTTTCCGGATTTTCACTCGTTCTCCTCCGCACCATCCGGAGGGCCTCGAAAGCCTTTCCCTCTGAACGGTTTCTCTTTCACTTGAAGCACCAGGGGTCCACCCTATTGAAGAGTCATGGAAGACGCTCTCAGCGCTGTCGTCGGCAAGATTGCCGATTTCTTCAGCATTCTGCTTCCCTCCTTTGGCTTCTGGTACTCCACCACTTTTTGGATATATCTCTTCTGGGGCCTGTGGTAAGTTGTACGGGGTGGCAAGGCATCGAAGCGGACGCCTTGCCGCCAACTCTTCAGATGGCAGAATGTGCTAACCGGTTATAGGATTCACCGCTATCTCCGGCTGCTCGTTCATTCTGTGAGCCACTGGGTATACAAGTCAAAGCCTATCCCTGCGAAGCCAACTTTCACCAGCAAGGATGTGACTGTGGTCATTCCGACAATCCACAATGCTTTTGAAGAGCTAAGGCCTTCTCTTGAGAGTATTCTAGCCTGCCAGCCTGCGGAGCTAATTTTGGTGACGACTCACGACAAGCGCAAAGGACTCGAAGCATTGGCCAGGTCTCTGTCTCTCACATGTGTTCGCGTTCTTGCCACACCCATTGCCAACAAGAGAATTCAAGTCTGCGAAGCGTTGCCCAAGGTCAAGACGCCAATCACAATCATGGCGGACGACGATGTTACCTGGCCATCTACCCTCATGCCCTGGATTTTGGCTCCATTCGAGGATCCAAAGATCGGTGGCGTTGGCACGTGCCAGAGAGTCCGACGTGAGCGGTCCGGCGCTTGGTCAGTCCGAATCTGGAACTGGTTGGGGGCGGCTTACATTGAGCGTCGCAACTTTGAGATATCTGCAACACATAACATGGACGGTGGGACTTCATGTATGTCCGGCCGAACCGGGGCATATCGGTCGGAGATTCTATCGAGCCATGACTTTCTGGACGGGTTTAAGAACGAGAAGTGGCGGAAGTGGATCCTGAACGCCGATGACGACAATTTTGTCACCCGATGGCTGGTCAACCATCAGTGGAAGACATGGGTCCAGTACGAGCCTGAGTGCGAAATCGAGACGACGCTCGAGAACAGTCACAAGTTCCTCTACCAATGCTCACGGTGGGCCCGAAGCAACTGGCGAAGCAACTGGACAAGCCTGGTCAGGGAACGATATGTCTGGAGGTGGGTTCCCGCCAGCCAGCCGAAGAAACGGAAGCAGATGCTGATAGTGATATTACAGACAGCAGCCATGGTGCACTTACGCTCTCCACATTGCGACATTTACGTCCCTGGCTTTCCTCGTCGACCCCTTGCTGCTGGCTTCTTGTTGGTGGGCAACAGGTGAATGGGAGTTGCAAAATCGGCAGTGCGCCTTCTGGGCCCAGTTCGTCTTTATGCTCGCTTTTACAAAGGTTGTGAAGCTTGTTGGGCTTTTCCGCCGAGACCCGAGCGATATCATCTTCCTCCCAGTGTCCATCGTCTTTGGCTACTTCCATGGCCTCGTCAAGATCTATGCCCTCATGACCCTTAATATGGTACGTAATCGATTCGAAATAGGCTGCAAGTTGTTTCAGGGGCTAACCTAGATAGACCTCCTGGGGCAGCCGAGCTGACGGCGATGCCAACGATGAACAGCGATTGGCTCCAGCGCCACAGCCAGCGATCGTATTGAAAACCCCACCAGGCAACAGCTCGCTCATTCGCTACAACGTTCGCCAGAAGGGACGGCAAGCGCAGTTGCGTGAAGAGCAGACCAACAAGTGCGACGAGAAGGCGTACGCCGCCTACGACTCAAGCACGTCGTATGTCCCCGCATGAGTCGGAAGACTTGGGGCCGGTTACAGGCGATGGTGACGGAGGCAAAACGGAACTCCGCAGTTTTTAACGATGGCATGAATTTTGATGAGGACAGACAAATGTCCATTAATGGTGTTTCTCATTTCTCTAGATGGGCTAAAAATGTATCTTTTTGCACTATGAATGGCAGTGTGGGGCAAGGACGGAGACTGGGGATTCGGGTCAAAAGTATTCACCAGGTTTTAGCCTTGTTCAACTACGATGTTTGGATTTCAGAACAGGAGGAATCTAATAGTGCCTGGCGGGAACAAGTTCGTTGGGACGAGGACCACGGACGGGCCTCGGGCGAATTTGGTGTTTGGGGATCCCGGGTTGTATGTACGTACTCATACGTGGAAGATTCAACACTTTTGGTCACAGAGCGCAGGAGGATCTTTGCTTGAGACTTGACGTTAAGGAGGGCTATATCCAGGGTCCAAACAATGTCGTCAGTGTGGGCGCGCGCGGTTTCGAGGCGGGATCTCGATTCTGCACGTCGTCGCAGTGTTGCACGACATGAACGCAGCCCCCGTGTGAGTGTCCTGCTTGGAGGTGCAGCCATTCAGATAAATGGTGGTGTCTTGTGCATAGCATGGTAGCACTCGTATGCAACTTGGCATGTTGGAGGTGTCTCAATCCCCCCCCACCACCACCACGGACCAGGCAGACGAAACCGATATCATCATCCAGGAATCAGCAAGCAAAGACCACGGCGCAAGGTCCCAATGCTCCCAATGGAGTTGCCCAGCCTCGTACGTAATATCCGGCCGATGTACGTCGGAGACAGAGATGGACGACTTCAAAGCGACGGCGCAGGGGGAGCAGTCGGACGGGGGTGTGCAGGGAGTAAAGACTAATAAAGACAAGCTCAGGAGACAAGAGTTGAAATACTTGGAAGGCAACCCTGGAGCCAAGGCAGAGAGGGAGCCAAGGGTGGTAGCACTGTAAGAGCCTTAAAAGTGGGCTCCGCGTCAAAGGTTGTCGAGGGCGCTTGCTGGCCATACCGTTATTGTACTGTTGCTACTCTGTACACGAGTGCTGTGACCGTGAGCTAGTATCTACAGACAAGGGCCGGCGCGGCTTTTTTAGTGTCGATGCTGAGGATGAGGTGCATTTTTGGCGGTTTGATGCGCCAGAGGCCCACCGCGCGAAGTGGCTCCCCCCTGAGCGACACCAAGCAAGCCACCGTGGAACAAACCTGGACAACCTGGACAACCCCGCATGCTCCCGAGCAGCAGAGATACGCGTCTGCAAGGAGCTAATGGCTATTAGACACATGCCTCCAGGGCATCTGATTGTGGCCAGGGGGGGTTCGCTGATGGCGAGGACTCGGGAGTACACTGCTGGCAGGTACCGCTGCGTACATGGTACTGCCAAGTACCGAGATGCTGAGCCGTGGCCAGGCAGCCCTCGCGCGGGTTGGTGGCCATGTTGGCGGCCATATTGGTGGCCATATTGGTGGCCATATTGGTGGCCATATCTGGTGGCCGTATTGGTGGCCATAATAAGTGGTCATGGACTCATAATGGAGGGGGCTAGTGGTTGGAAACCGAAGTCGATGGCGACTATAGGTGAAAAATCTCCATGGCACGCGATGCAGTTGATGCACGATTACGAGGATGAGCCGCCCTGGCGACATTGCATGTACATACATTGCCATAATCGCCTGCCAGAGGTCGAGAGCGAGCGGGCCAGAACCAAGAACCCCACACCCCTATTACTGCTAGTAGTATCCGTACCCGTAGTATTACCTATTATAACATGAGTTGCGATACCAAGCACCACACCTGTGCCCTTAATCGCCAGCGTCGCATTCCGGCGGGCACCTCATACATGCTAGTAGTAGTACTCACAATACCGCATCGCACGTATAATATTGCTTACATACTTACCTGGAGACGCATGTGCACGCCCACCAGTAGTACTGTATAGTTGTATGGGTGATTCCTGGGGATTCCTGGTCTCGGCGCCCGGAACGACCACCGCAGTGTGGCCTCGGCCGCCCCCAGGGTACATACCATGTGTTTCAAATTCGCGCAAGGCTGGCAATCGTAGATATCCGTACATACTTACACATGGCTAGTACGAGTACATGACAGCATACATACAGATTACACACAGCAACAAATTGTGCTTGTGCTCGGGAAGGGAAAGCTTAGCGACCGCGCGGCGGACGCATCACCATGTGCGCTTGCGCGTGCGCGTGCGTGCGTGCGTGAGGTGCTTGTGCAAGTAATAATAAGTACCTAACCCGAGTACTGATGTAGGTCAGGTACGCATGTACACGGCATGTACCACGTCCGCCAAGGGGACAGCGGGCTTCGGGGCAAACTAAACTGCTTCCTCTCAGACGTGCATGTCGGAGACGCTGCAGACGCAGGTCCTGGAGGCTAGCGGATCGTTGAGAAGTGGGTGGCAGTGGGCAGGCGACCACCTACCTGCCAGGCGTCTGGCCTGTGCATGGAGCCGACGAGAGCCTGCGATTGCCTGCGATTGCCTGGCATTACAGGTGTGTACTGCTGCTGTAGGCACGGGTATTAGTAGCCTCCTCGGCCAAGTTTCCTCCCCTCGGCTGCAATCGAACCGAGCTTCCGGGAGTGCGAGTGTTATACATGCTAATTACCATTATACATTGCGAGCACTACCTGCGCACGGCTGGCGATCTGGCGTGGCTGGGGTTCCCTTCTTATGATTTTATGCAGCGCTGCAGCAGCATCTGGTCGGAGAATGGAGAATGGAGAATGGAGAATGGGGGACCCCCTCCCCCCGGTTGAGGCAATCCAGGGTCGCGTTTGTGCCGAGACAGGACTGTCCTCCAACAAAACGTCGCCTGGCCTGGACACCACCGCCCGGCCAGGGACTCGCTCGCTCACCTGTAACAAGACTACTAATGTATGCAGCCGAGGTCAGCACCAGCAGCAAGCCACGCCGTCGCTTGGCCGATGGGCATTTGCCAGGCGCAAGACTTTGTGCGCAGTGCGATGCGGGTAGCCACAGGACGGTATGGTCACTGGACTTGTTGGAGCGCGAGCCGAGCAGCCATCGTGGGGTTGTCGTTGTCGTCCCTTCTCCTCGCTGCCTCCGCATCAGCGGCTCCCCCTCCCTAGAATGCACCAACACCAACACCAACACCAACACCAACACCAACACCAACACCAACACCAACACCGACTACGACTACCTACTAGTAGTACTGGTAGTACCTATGTACGGTAGTACGTACCTGAACACCTGGCTGGCTAGTACGAGATGTCATGTATGGTCCGGCCCAATACATGATACATCCATCCATCCATACATGATACATGATACATGGCGGCGGATAGACGATCCCCGATGAGGTGTCCGGGTCTGCCGGCTCCGTACTGGCTGGAGATCGCCGTGTCCTTCCGAGCCCACTGCCTTCCTGTCGCAGGAGGCCGAGGCCGAAGCCGCTAGTAAAATCTACGAGTAATACCCCCAGCCCGCCCTCCACGAAAACCCCCCAGGAACCCTCGTCTGGCAGCTGTGGCGGCTGGGCTGGCCAGGCTGGCCAGACTTGGGTAGGCTGGCTGCGATAGGTAATAGAGCATATTGGCAGCATTCGGGCCTGCCAGCTCGGCGCGCAAAAAAGAGGTTGTTGAACCCTGCCATGTGGGCGGAACATGGGAGGACCTGGCAATGATGACTCCGTACTCCGTACTGTGTGAGGTGTCCTCATTGCCTCAAGCCAAGCCAAGCCAAGTTGGGTCCCTGTGGTTGCGCCGCCGGCGGATGCACGTCGCGCAGAGACCACCAACAAGCGCCCCATCGCGGGTGGGGTTGCCCATACTCGTACATACTCGTACATACTCGTACATACATAACTGTTCCTTGTCCTCAAACTTGGCTCTTGGGTTCATTACGGTATATACGGTAGCCATCCGAGTATTTATGCCTCTGCACAATGCACGATGCCGCGACAGTCGGAAATATGCCGTATTATATCTCGCACGGGTATCGCTCCATCTGCGCGAGGAGCCAGTTTGGCGCAGTCCACCACCGGATTTATGGACACGCACTTCCATACCTCCGTACGGATGCGCATACTAACTAGTAGTAGTCGATGGATCTGAAATCCTGGGGAGGTAGAGCAGATGTCATGCAGACAAAAACTCCCGCCTATTACTTCACCACTATGCACCATGCACTATGCTACGTAGTACGTACGTACGGCGTACTCGTAGTGCTGTACTGTATGCAACACGACCTGGCCCAGTCAAGATTCCACCAGGAGCCTCTGACCTAAAGCAAGAGGTCCTTCGCCGGCAGGTCGCCCGATCCGCAAAGACCGACCGGGGCCACCGAGGGGAGTAGTGTTTCAGACAAGAACCTCCCCGGCATTTGCATCCTGCTGCAGCGTTGACTCGGCATCCGACATCTCTCGGAGACGCACGGTCGCGTACCCGGATGGCCCCGCCAGGCCCCGGGCCCCTTGAGGGCCGGGATACCTGGAGACCGGGATGGCTCAGGGCCGGGATGGGCCAGCGCGACCTGCCAGCGCGACCTGCCAGCCTGCCTGCCAGGGCATGCGTACTCGCAACCTCGTCGTTTCGGTGCCTGGGCCGAGTGCCATGCGCGCGACCTTGGCGGCCAGTACCGCGCTTGTACATATTGCCTGCAGGCAGAGTGTCCTGTGCGGACGTTGCATGCATATTGATGTGCGCGCACCTCGATCCACCGCCGTGCTGCAAGAGCCGAACCCGTCAAACGCTTTATTAGACGACCCTGTTTCCCCCCCCCCCCCTCTCATCGGTACTCATCGCTGTGCGTCTCGATCCTGATGCTTAGGAC
>JAEMHR010000163.1:0-53959 GCA_016490725.1 Amphichorda felina
AAGATTTATAAAGAATAATTCCTTATATTAAGATTTAATATTCCTTAAAGATTAATATAATTATTATATAGCTTATAATTATAATATTAATATAATATTATAGTTATTTTACTTTATTATACTTTTTTACTTTCTTTTATATATTTAGTTTTAATAGTTACCTTTATTTATACTTATAAGTAGATCTAAGCTTTAAATTTAAGGATATAATATTCGTTTTATAAAGACTTAATAATTATTATTAGACCTTTTACTAGACTTTTAATAAACTTATATAGATTAGGCACTTTATCTAATTAAGAAAAGTATTATAATCTATTATATAAATACTAATAAATAAGGCTAGTTATAGAATATAATAATAATAATAATAGCTAATCCTAGAAGTCTAACTAGCCTATTACTATTTCTACGCTAATATAAAAAAAAGGGTTTAAACTATTTTAGCACCGAAAGCTTACTAGCCGGGCCTATACCTAGTCTTAGTTATAAGAAATAATCTGCCGTCGCTAAGTACTTTTAGAAAATATTATTAAACCTATATTAATTGTAGAATATAAGTGTTTGCAAGTTCCTATCGGGAGTCGAGTAAATAACTTTCTGAAAACAGCTTGAGATGATAGGAATACAGGATAATCTGGGATCATGTGGTAACGTGTCCGGTCTTCCTTGTTTGTAAGGAACTTGTCGCGTTGGAGTCAAGTCCTGTTGATGCTCCTTTGGTCTCATTATTAAGGAGGGGTGTGGGTTCAGCATCGATGCTCGGAATAGACATCTGTTGCTTCGCTTTGTAATCGAGGCGCTCGGCGTTGAGGGAGGCTGCTGAGGCGCCAACACCCATCCCTTGCTCTTGGGGCCCACCGGTGGCGGTAGTTTCATCAGCCTGAGGAGGCATAGGGGGTGACTGTGATGCATGATCGGCCAGATTTTGCCATTTCAGAACCTCCATCTTCATCCCTTCCAACTCTTTCTGGAATCGCTTGCCGAAAACGTCAATGTAGTATGTTGAACCGTTATATATGCTCCAAGAAAAGACGATTAGGAGGAACGCAGAAGAAGCATACCGGCTCAGAAACCACAAAGGGCAAGGGAGCATGGTCAGGCAGGCGTATGCATACTGGATCATCATAAAAGCTGGCTCTTGCAAGCTGTTGGGAAGCGAAAGAACAACCCTCCCGAGCCACGTCTTGGAATAGGACCGGCGTAGCCATGTAAATGACGTGGGCCGTCCTGCAGCAATCTTATCCCTCCGTCGAACCGTGATGAAGAAGTAGTAGGTAAGCTGCCAGAATGCGTACGGAAGTGTACTCCACGCGACCATAGACAAGACATTGGCATAAGCAGTCGGAGAGCCCGGATTTGAGTTCTTGATAGTCCAAATGGCTGGAAACCTCTCCTTCTGCCTCTCCTCCTCAATGAGATGGACAATACAATGAAGCGTGGCGCACGGCATGATGTGAATGAAGAGCGAAGTGACCTTGTCAAAACTGTGAAAAACAAGGGAGTTGCGCCACATTATGATAGCCACGGCGTTGTTTCCGAAGGCCAAACAGTAGGCGGCAGTGAACAGTCGCTTAGAACCTGGGAATACCCACAAGCTGAGCGCCACAAGGAGGTTGGTAAAATAGCAGAGATCAGCGAGGAAGTAATGGTAGCCGCTGCGACGGTATGTCAAGAATCGAATCGGCATGAAATATATCAACTGGGCTGTGTACCAGATGTGGAAGTACTGAGGGTAGCCGCCGATGAGGTATCCGCTGATGAAGATGTTCATAACGCCGCAGATGAAGGATATTTTTTCTCGGAGGCTGATGGCTTTGGTGTTGTTCCACTGCTTAGCCAACTTGTCAACGCGTTGGCGCATGCGCTTTCGGTACCGGTCCAGCTGTTCGTCGGTAGATGGGAGTCGGCGCCTCCACTCATCTATCATCCGATCCCGAGCTTCCTGCGTCTTTGATTTGAAGGCATCTTTGGAGCGGCGCACTTTGTCGGTCTGTGCAGAGATGCCCTTTTGAAGCTTCTCCAAATGCTGAGGCAGCGCAAAATTGTCGAGAAGGTCGAGAACAGTAAGTCGGTCTAGGGGTGGCAGTGAATCCCAGTCATCCTGGTATACGCTGCTGCCCGAGAATGATGGGTTCCGTGACAACCCATGGCTCTTCGGGGTGGTAGCGCCGAAGGTAGGTGTATCGGGTAGCGCGTCATCCGGAGACGAGGAATTCGGGGGAGAAGTAGCATCTTGATCAGGAGCTGGTAGAGGGGCGTCTTCAGGCACTTGAACGGCGTCTGAGCCGATCGACTGGGTTACCCAAGAGGTGGGCGTGGTGTCGCAGACCATTGTTTCGGCGTCAGCGTTCTCGAATGGTGTGATACTTGAACATGTGATGTAAGAGAAGAGTTCGCAACCGTTCTTTTGGGGGGGGGGGGGAGAAGAAGTCAAATGGGAACTATACAACCAATATGTGTATCAAGTTTGCAGAAGAAGCTCCCCTTGACCGGACACCGGGTCAAGTGGTATCCCTCCCGCCCCAAGCAGGATTGGGATGGGCTTCGAGTAGCTTGCTGTAATACCTACGAGTACTGCACCCTGGAAGCACCAGGTAAGTACTACTACTAGTACTTAGGAGTAGTAGGTAAGCTGTAGCAAGTACCTATAGTACCTACTTTATTGTGGGTACTTGGGCGACGCAGACCGCCGCACTGTACGTCCAACTCCCGTCCATTCTACTAGTAGTGCTTGGAGCTGTTAAATTCTTAGTTATACTAGTAGGTAGTGAGGTCTCTGGAAACCCCCATTCGGTCTTGGGGAAATGGAAAGGTTATCCGTAGTGAAACATCGCGACGTATCCTTTCGACAGATGCCAGTCCATCATTTGACAAGGTCGTTCAGACCTCCTGATGCCTGCAATCACTTGGTCCGTTGATTGTAGGAAGTCCTCCGTACAGCATGCTGAAATCCCACTGAGTGGCCCTTTCAGAGCTTGGTGCAACAGGGAATGTATGTGCATCTAGGGTGTAGAAGCGTCAAACCTGCTCCTGGAGTCCTGGTATTGATCAGTAATACTACTGCTTACTACCTTAATTCACGTATCGTCCCCCAAATTAGATGTCGTCATGCGGCCATGTGGGCAAGCTCCAAGGAGAGAGTGATCTGGTGTGTGACAGTGCGTGTATTTCTGATAAAACGGTGCTTATCGAATCGGTTCGTGCACGGCCACTCTACTTTGGAGGCGGTAGACAGCGCGTCGCGTTCCACTGCATTCCCCGTCGCGCGGTTCTCATCACGACTGGCATCATCTCCAACGGTAACCCTATTGTCTTCTGTTCGCCCAGCGGGGACCGTAGACCAAATTGTGCATTGTCAAGTTACCCCAACGAAACGCGCGCTTATCAAGCGACTTTGCAGAGGCTATTCAATGTTTCACTGCCCCGAAATCCCACCCCGTCCCCAACGGTGACTGATTGAGACGACCAAGGCACGTTATGCCCCGCCATTCCCGCCGTTTCTGTCGACAACACATTTAACCGCACTCAACGGTTTCCGACGAGCCGGCGGCCAAATCGGTGCGCAAACCACTCTAAGAAAGTGCCTTTATTAATCCTTGAAGAACCCCCTGAGCGACTCTCGTGCGCTCGCAGCTGGGCTGGCATCAGGAAACGCTACCGAGCCGTACCGCCGCTTCTTTTCTACTCTATTGGATTGAATTCCCCACGCACATCGCCTGAGGAAACCGCCATAATGGGGAAGCTAATACGGCTTGAATTGTTTAGTAAGTTTCTAGAGTTGTTTGGATCCAAGACGTCACGCTGATTATCTTGGTGCAGACTTTA
This sequence comes from Amphichorda felina, assembly GCA_016490725.1. Classification (NCBI taxonomy): domain Eukaryota; kingdom Fungi; phylum Ascomycota; class Sordariomycetes; order Hypocreales; family Bionectriaceae; genus Amphichorda; species Amphichorda felina. The sequence continues at coordinate 3,829 of JAEMHR010000163.1, forward strand.
AGTCCTACAAGGGCCACCATACCCTTTTATTTGGCGATTCGTATTTCACTTCCATCATCGGGCCAAATGGATCCGGGAAGTCCAACTCGTACGTAGTCAATATGGGCCTTGAAGCCTATTTACTGACAGATGTCTCTAGAATGGATGCCATCTCCTTCGTTCTTGGTATCAAGTCATCCCATCTCCGATCTGCTCACCTCAAGGACTTGGTTTACCGCGGCCGTGTTCTAAAGACTTCGAAAATCAACGATGATGGATCTGTCAACACGGCTGATCTAGCCAATGGAGACCATAATGGCAACGACAAGGCTTCTCGCGGTGATCCCAAGACAGCCTGGGTTATGGCTGTTTACGAGGACGATGCCGGAGAGGAACAACGTTGGAAGCGCTCTATCACGAACCAAGGTGCTAGCGAATATCGCATTAACGACCGAATTGTCACCGCCCAGCAATACAACGAAGCCCTCGAGAAAGAGAACATCCTCATCAGGGCCAGAAACTTTCTCGTTTTCCAGGGTGATGTAGAGTCAATTGCCTCACAATCCCCTCAGGACCTTACGCGCCTAGTGGAACAAATTTCCGGGAGTCTAGAGTATAAAATGGAGTACGAAAAACTCCAGGCGTTGGCGGAACAAGCCGCGGAGAATCAAAACTTCCAACTGCACCGACGTCGCGGGATCAACTCGGAGATCAAGCAGTATCGCGAGCAGAAGAAGGAAGCTGACAACTTCCAGAAGAAGACGGAGGAGAAGGATGCTGCTATCGTCACGCAGACCTTGTGGAAGCTCTACCACTTTCAGAAGGCCATGGATGAGTCCAAGGCTGCTATCCAAAATCACCAGGAGGATTTGAAGGATATCAAGCGAAACGTCGAAAGCTTTGAAAAGCGCCTGGATGTAGCTCGGAAAGACCAGAGTGCTGCATCTAGACAAGTCTCTCAAGTTGAAAAGGGCATCAAAGCAAAGGAAAGGAGCATCGAGGACAAAGAGAACTCAATCATTCCCTTTGATGAGAAAATTAACCAGACATCCCGTCGTATGGAGCAGATGCAGTCTCAAGTTGAGAGAATCACTCGAGAACAAGATGAGCAAGCCGCCATAGTGGAGAAAGTTAACAAGGATATTGAGAGTGTCAGCAAAGCTGAGGAGCTCTTTGAGAAAGATATCAAAGAACAAATGAGAAAGCAAGGCAGAGAGATTAGCGATGCTGATCGAAAGGAGTACAACACGCTTCGTGCCCAGGTCATGGCCCAGTCCGCCTCTAATCAAGCTGGGCTGGAGCATCTTGAGCGTTCAAGGAAGGCTGACGAGGTTACTGTCAACAACCTGAAGGGCAAAGTTGAAGGGATCGCGGCAGCAATCGAGAGGGGTGAGAACGGGCTGGCTACAATCAGCGAGAGAAGGGGGTCAGCCCAATCTGTTGCATCCGAGCTGTCTGTTAACATTGCCTCGAAGAAGAAGGAGTTCAACCGCCTGCAATCAGAACGAGTAGAAGCCAACCAAAAGCGAACGGAGCTGGAAGAAAAACTTGAAGACATTGCCCGCAAGCTACGCGAGGCAGATGATGGGCGGCGCCAGAGCGATAGGGAGACAAAGATCAAGGAGACGATCACTTCGCTGAAGCGAATCTTCCCTGGAATCTATGGCCGGGTGGGAGATCTTTGCAAACCCAAACAGAAGAAGTACGAAGAGGCTGTCCTCGTGGCTCTAGGGAGAAACTTTGATGCGGTTGTGGTAGACACAGAAAAGGCCGGCAGCGACTGCATTGCATATCTGAGAGAGCAACGTTTCCCGACAATGACCTTCATTCCGCTCGACAACATCAAAGTTCCTGCCGTCAATACCGCCATCAAGAGCTTTAATGGGGCTAGATTGACCATTGACACCATCAACTTCGACTCTTCCGTGGAGCGGGCGATCGCATATGCCTGCGGGAACTCCGTGGTGTGCGACACACTCGATATAGCAAAACACATCTGCTATGAAAAGAAGACCCCAGTTGAGGCTGTTACCCTCGATGGATTCGTCATTCACGAGAGCGGCACCATGACTGGCGGTCGCGGGCTTGAGTCCAAGAACGGCAAACGACGATTCGAGGAAGCGGACGTCCAAAACCTTCAGCGCATAGCCAACAAGTTGACGGAGGATATTTCACGCCTTCCAAGGGCTGATAGACGCGGAGCATTGGAAGAGAGCCTCCAGACCGATCTCGGCGGGCTTGAACGGCAGCTAGTTGCTATCAAGGACGAACTAGCGGCATTGGACAAGAACCATGCCAGCAAGCAACGCGAATTGGACAGCCAGAGAAAAGAGCTCAAGGAGCTTCGACCCAAATACGAACAAAAGGCCTCCGAGTTAGAGAAGGTTGTCCAGAATGTCGAAAAATATAGGGACGCGATCGCTCGGGTAGAGGATAAAGTCTTTGCCAACTTCTGCTCCCGGTTGGGCTATAGCGACATACGGGCGTATGAAGCATCCCAAGGCAAATTTGAGCAGGAGGTGTCAGAAAAGCGGAGCCAATACTCGGTTCAGAGGCAAAGGCTCGAAAGCAGACTGAACTGGGAGATAACACGCCACAAAGAGACGGAGGCCCGGATCAAGAAGGTCCAAGACAGCATCCGAAATCTTAACCGCGACACTAAGTCCTTCAACTCTCAGAAGAAAGAAATCGAGGATGAACTTCGTCAGGAACAGGCGGAGCTTGAGGCTCTCCACGAAACTCTGGAAGAGTACAAGAAAGTGCTCACTGATCGGACCCAAAAGGTAAATGAGGCCAAAGCCGAATTGCAGAAACGGAGCAGGGGTATCGAGAGCCGCCTCAAAGAAATCACCCAGCTTGAGTCCGTTGTACAGAAAAATAGTTCGAGCAAATCAGCACTGCTACGAAGATGTCGGCTGGAGCAGATCCAGGTTCCTTTGGTGGGGGGTAGCCTTGATAACCTACCAGTAGAAGATGACCTATTGCGTCAGGACGCTGACGCCATGGATGTCGACGATGAAGACGACGAAGAAATGGTGGACATCGCATTGGACGACCATGGTATCGAGATTGACTTTTCCGGCCTTGATGATGAGCTCAAGGAGGTAAGTCCAACAATGAGACTCTTCGAGGAACTGTCAGCTGACATAACATACACAGTCAAATGGGTCCGAGGTTGAAGACAGCCTTACGGAGAAGATCACAGCACTAACGATGGAACTTGAAAAGTTAAACCCTAACATGAGGGCCATGGAACGCTTGGAGAGTGTCGAAGCAAGACTCAAGCAGACAGACCAAGAGTACGAAGACTCAAAGGCAGCAGCCCACGCCGCCAAGGAAGCATTCAAAGAGGTGAAGGAAAAGCGATATGAACTTTTCAACAAGGCCTTCACGCATATCCAAGAGCAGATCACCCACGTTTACAAGGACTTAACCAGGTCTGAAGCATATCCGTTGGGTGGCCAGGCTTATCTGGACATCGAGGAAGATACAGACATGCCGTACCTGTCTGGCATCAAGTATCATGCAATGCCACCGCTGAAACGGTTCAGAGATATGGAGCATCTGTCAGGAGGCGAGAAGACAATGGCGGCGCTGGCATTACTCTTTGCTATCCACAGCTACCAGCCTAGTCCCTTCTTTGTGCTCGACGAGGTCGATGCTGCATTGGACAATGCCAATGTTGATAAGATCAAGAAGTATATCCGGGAGCACGCTGGGCCAGGGATGCAGTTCGTCGTCATCAGTTTGAAGACAGGCCTGTTTCAGGACAGTGAAAGCTTGGTTGGAGTTTATCGAGACCAAGAAGTCAACAGCTCGAAGACGCTCACATTGGATGTAAGTCGGGCCATCTCACTCTGCATCACGGCACCTACGAATAAAATAAGCCAGTACTAATGAAAATGCAGCTGAGAAAATATGCTTAAATTTTGTCTCGCATCCTGTTTTTGGGGGGACTTACCGTCTCCCTTTCCGATGAAACTCTTTTGACGGTTATAGTCGACCACGAGGATTTGACACATGACGAATGGATGACTTATCGAACAATGGCCCAGCATGGATAAAATAATTTTGAACTCTGGGTACGGAGTAGGATTGGTCCAATTCAACTTGGCGAGGTTCGCTGTACACTGTTGTTGTTGCTGTTGTTCTGGTTGTTCTTGTTGTCGTACTTATCTCCTATATGGCCCTGCCGCCGATTGATTACTTGGTCCTTCGTTTGTACGTATCTTGAGCCCAACAGTGGCAGTTTAGCCTTAATATGGCACTGTGTCTGCATTTGGGAGGGTTCAGGGTGCCCGAGTCGAAGACAGCCTAGTCGCAATATACCTCTTACATGGTGAAGGTAAAAAGAAACAGCCTATTCTAGGAAATTGAAACAGAAAAAGAAAAGAAAAGAAAAAGAAAAAGACATTAAGTTCCTATAACGGTGTCTTGATACCGAATTTGTTAGCGGAGGCCACTTCTGGCATTCTTCTATATGTCGCGTTTGGATGCTCACGTCATCACAGTTTATCCGACGCGAGAACCATAGATAAACTAACTAGGTAGCCAGCAACCCCTAAGGTAAGCACCCAAAAACTCAACTGTAGCCAAGCACAGCGAGGAGTTAATCAATAAGAGACGGAGCAATCACCCTCAGCGTGCGTCATGTTTTACTGTGTGCCGCTTTAGTACCGGCCATCGCCCGCGAAGTAAGGATGTCCTGTGGCCTACCCGAGCACAATGGGACCCAAGTATGATGGTATCTCTAGCTTCTAAACTTCCTTCCTATTCATTCACACAAACAATGCGCCCACCTTGCTTCCCTTGAGCATCGACAGTGGCCTTGGCTACACCTTAGCGCCACCAATCCCGAAAAGTAGTCCTGTTGGTGGTGGCCCGACCTCATCAAGAGCTCGCTCCAGAGCTTGCGCACGCGAGAGTCGCGAGTCGCAGCCGTTCGACTTTTCCCCAAACTCGAGCCTCGACGTTCGCACCCGACCACGAACCCAGAATCCCCCGATTGAATATTTAGGGGTCTCATAACCTCCGAAGACGCCATGGATCTTGCTGTGACTTTGGTCAAGTCAGTTATGCGCGCCTTCTACCAGACGCGCGAGATTCTCGTCGTAGACGCTCTGATTCTCCATGAGGCGTACGTCTGCGATTGCTTCTGGATGGCATATGCCTGGTGCTCACATACTCTAGCCTCCGCGACGATGACCTTGCATATCTGATGGCCATCAACACGAAAGATCTCCATAAAATATGTGGCAAGCTACGAGAGGACCGATTCCTGACCGTGTGCGTCACCGGTGGCGCGCCACCACGGTAGACTCTTTCTGACTTGGCGAACTAGGCATACGAGACCCGAGTATCGTGAAGGCAACCCGCGACCGAGCAATCGAACGTGGTACTACATCAACTACAGGCACACCATTGACGCAATCAAATGGCGAGTATACACCATCGACAAGGAGGTGCAGGGCACCACGGTCCAAACCGACGAGAAGAAGGAATACTTCTGCCCTCACTGCAAAGCTGAGTGGACCGCTATGGAGGTTCTTGATAACTCTAGCGAGCAGGGCTTCCTATGTCACCGGTGCAACCACCCTTTAAAGTTTGAAGCCGACCGCAATCCTACTGGGCACGAGCAGTCAACACGTCTTAACGACCAGTTCAAATTCATTACCGAACTTTTACCCAAGATCGATGCGGTTCACGTCCCCGAGTGTGATTTCGACAGAGCTCTAGCCAAGGCCCGCCCAGTGATTCGCGATGCCACACACCAGCGGGCCGAAACGATAGCGGTCGACACCGGGGTAAACCGGCCCATGGCGGTCAAGGGCTTGACCAATACAGGACCACAGTCAATTGCAGTCAATATATCGACATCCGACGGACCCTCCGAGGCAGAAAAGGAAGCCGAACGTGCTCGTAGGGAGCAGATCGCGAAACAGAACGCTCTTCCGTCATGGATGTCCAACAGCACCGTCACCGGAGAGTCATTCTCTGGGAATGCCCCGGGCGTAGCCACAGCTGCGGCCAAGAAGAAGGAAGAAGATGTCAAGGAGGCCAAGCCTAAGGGAGTAGACGTCAATGCAAGTACAAAAATTGACGACATCTTCGAGAGGCTCAAGGCTGAGCAGGCTGCTGAGCGCGCCCGGGAGGCCATGGGAGATGACGAGTCTGGGTCTGAGGAGGAGGAAGACGAATTCGAAGACGTCCCCGCAACAGGAACCGGCTCGGGACGAGATACAACAAGCGCACCAAATATAAAACGGAATCCCTCGGGTGATATATCCCGAGATGGAGACAGCTCGGACGAGAGACAAGCCAAGAGAGTCAAGATTGAGCCTGGTATCAAAACTGAGCTAGACGTTAAAGACCCTGCTAAGGATTTTGGGAATGCTAGTGAAGAGGACGATGACGATGAGGAGCTCGAATTCGAGGACGTCTAAAATTTAAAGCTTCCATGTATTGTAACCTCCAATGTGTTATTGCCATGGTGCATTCAGCATAAGAGATATGCTAGCTCGCATCACCAGAACAGAACTTACTTGGTCATTTTAGTGCTAACACCGACTGAGGCATGTGGCGTTGTGCGTAAAAGCGGCGCGTTGGTTGGATGTATATCATATGAGCATCCTCATCGTCTACTAGTAGGAATGACTAGTCGTTACTACCTAGGTACCTGCTTACGCGAGCGACCCCGTTTTTGGAGACGGTTAAAAAGCGTAGATAGGCTCTCCAAAGGGTATTGAGATCTTTCCTGACCGCCTGAAAGATCTCAGCTGCTCAGGAAGGAATCTATGCTCGATCGAGAGCCTATCTAGCACCTTCTGCCGTCTCCAAAAACGGGAGTCGTCCGCGTATGTACATAGTAATGTTAGGTTGGAATAATAAGTATCTTACATCGTATCCAAATTCGTGGGTTTGGCCACGTGCCCGCTAAAATCGTGAGTACGAGTAGGAGGTTCGCCGGTGGATATGCCGCCAAAGCCCGATAAAGTACTACTTTTGACGTCAACATCAACCTTGCCAACACAAACAACCAAATTGAACACTGAGGCCTTGCCATTAGAAAGTCCCGTATCGGAACTTTTCCATAGCGCGAGCGCCATGCCCGGCCCCGGTCTTGAATCGGTTGACTGTTCAGGCCGCGGGTCACTACTACATCATGTCCCTTCACCTGTCCCGTCTGAACCTCAGCTAAGAGACAAAGGTGCAACATCATGAGCCTCAATTTCCCATCCATTTACCTCCTACCAACCAACCTTCGGCCAGAGGAGCGAAACTCTTTGGAACAGAGTATTCCCTCGCTGACCAGTGACGCCCACAAGGCAAAGGTCCTGCTGGGGAGAATTACGCGCCGTGAACGCGCCCTCTTTGAGCTGAGGCGGCTAAAGATCAAGACGGAGGACGTCCTGGAGCCCTCGGAGTTGACCTACGATAGGGACGAGCCGCCGTCAAAACGTCCGAGGACTTCTGGGTCGAACCTCAGCCGTGGTAGTGGCGCTCTTGACACGGGGCGCCAACAGCGCTCATTGGGCACCATTAAGGTGGTGAAGCTATCATGGCTGACTGACTCCCTCAAACAAAAGACCATCCTTCCGACAAAGGGTTATCTTCTCTATGAGGGTCAAAAGCTGCATATTTCAGATCAGCCAAGTACCCAAAGACTTATGTCGGCTGACGAGGCTCCCGCCAGCAGCCCTACCGATAGCATATGGAGGCAGGCAGCCGAGGACAACGCCGACCGCCCAAAGTCGAAGTCGTCAAAGTTGTCAGTCTCTCCGGGTAGCCACTACTCCCAGTCTCGACCTTCACCAGTGCAACGGCCTGCACTCTTGCACGAAACAACTTCTGATAATAATACCCCCCTCCCCCCGATACCAGACTTCCTACACACCACCTACTCTTGTCAACGTCCCACGCCTATTAACACGCCGAACGCTGCATTCATCGACGAGCTCAAGGAGATTCGCACGCTGCGCCTTCTTGAAGGTGACCAGATTGCTGTCAGAGCATACTCCACGTCGATTGCGGCGCTTGCGGCATATCCCCATCGCCTACAACGCTCGTCCGGTCAGTCTCTAGTACATCGAAACTTGAGCCACATATGAACTAATCTTAATCTACAGAGGTGCTCAGGCTCCCTGGGTGCGGTACGAAGATCGCACAACTTTACCAGCATTGGAAGGAGACAGGGCAAGTAGCCGAGGCAGTTGAGGCGACAGCCGACTCGAGGTTGTCCATTCTGAAGTTGTTCTACGGCATATGGGGAGTAGGAGACAAGAGTGCCCGCGATTTCTATAATAAAGGTAGGCAGTGTTGTAGCGCGAGCTATCGTTGGGGTATGAATTTGAACTGACAAAAGCCGCAAACAGGATGGCGGGACCTGGATGATCTCGTTGAGTATGACTGGGATGCTCTTAGCCGTGTGCAACAGATTGGCGTCAAGTTCTACGACGAATTCCAACTCAAGATCCCGCGAGCAGAGGTTGAGCAGATCGGTGCCGTCATCCTTTCCCACGCTCGCAGAGTGGACGCTGGCTTTCAGATGACCATTGTAGGTGGTTACAGGCGTGGAAAGGCACAGAGTGGTGATGTTGACGTGGTTCTGAGCCACCCAGACGAACATCTGACACTGCGGCTGGTTGAAAAGATTATCATAAGCCTCGAAGAGAGCCAGTACATAACACATACCCTGACACTTTCGATCCGAAACAGCGATCGAGGCCAGGCGCCACTGGCGTGGAGAGGTGAGGGACCAGAGAGCTCTGGATTTGACACTCTGGACAAAGCACTGGTCGTCTGGCAGGATCCATCCAAGGAGGACGCACCGCACCGAAGAGTTGATATCATTGTCAGCCCGTGGAAGACGGTGGGGTGCGCGGTGCTAGGCTGGAGCGGAGGGAATACGTTTCAGCGAGACCTCCGAAGATACTGTAAGAAGGAGAAGGGGATCAAGTTTGATAGCAGCGGCGCTCGGAGCAGAACGGACGGCAGTTGGGTGGATCTCGAGGACGGCGCATCGGCCGGTCCAGCGCCGGACATGGAGACGGCAGAGAAGAGGGTCTTCGAAGGGCTGGGACTGGCCTGGAGACCCCCACAAGAGCGGTGCACGGGTTAAAGATCAAGCCATGAGAGGATGATAAGGCCGAAACTCGTTGCGGGCTTGCGAGGATAAGATGTAGATGCGGACTTTTTGCAGGTAATCTGCCTTCGATGGAGATGCAATTACGAGATGCTAGCAGAGCAGTACCGGTCTCTTGTGGACGCATTGTACCGAATTTGTACCAACGGGTTTTTTTTTGTGGCTATTCACTGTTGTGGTTCCCCGACAGTCCGATGGAGGTCCGGGATGATTGGACAGTTCGTAACCAGAATGTTGGAGTATGTCTCCGCTCCGGTGAAATCATTCCACCGGCCCCGAGTCAATTCAATGTGTTTCTGTTCATACTGCGTAGTACGAGTGGTACAATGCGATGCGGAGGCCCGAGTATATACTTAAGTGCTCTCAACAACTCGGAACTCGGACGAGGAATCAACCCTACGTCCATGGGCAGCTTATCAGAGGTACCACGTACGTAGGGCTATACAAGTGGTAATGAAGTATGAACAACAGAGAGGTTCCGGGGCCTCGGGGGGGAGCGGGCTTGGCATGTACGGAGATGCCAACTAGTACTGATAAGTACCTACATACCAACTACCATAGTACAATAGTAGTACCTAGTAGTACTTACTGCAAGGGCGATGGATCGAACGATGTGGAGTATACGCGTTGCGGACAAGGCTAGCAGGCCCCGAACCCTGGTGGCTCACTGGCTGGCTGAAAGAATCCCGCAACTGAACCTCTGGAGTCTGGACGCGGAGTTTGGGTGCCTGTTGATGCAACGCCGAGGACAAATACCTGGTCGTATAGTGGGACTAAAGCACCTATAAATGCCAAGTAGCCAAAGCAAGCACCAAGCAGCTCATCTCAATCCCCCACCGTTCATTCCTCTCCCACGTCCCCATTCACCCTATCTCTAACATCAAGGATTAGTCGCTGCCAATTCAGCCCCAGTCAATTATCAACATCTGCCCAACATGCCTCTCACGCTCGAGCTTCCTGATCAGTATGGGTAAGTTGATCAACCCCTCGATTTGGCGTTTCCGTCGCGACGGCTACATGGTACGGTTGCTCACCCTCTACAAACAGCTTCATCCTCGCCATTGCTAGCTCAACCTTCCTCGTCAACTTCCTTCATAGTGGCCTGACAAGCAAGTACCGCAAGGCTAGTGGCGTATCGTACCCCAACGCCTATGCCAGCCATGAGCTTGCCACCAAGGACAAGAACGCTTACAGGTTTAACTGCGGTATGTTGCTATATTGGCGCAACTGTTCATGCTACCCACAAGCTGACTTGGTTCTACCACTCACCAGCCCAGCGCGCCCATGCCAATTTCATCGAGAACCAGCCCTCGTTCCTCGGCGCTCTGGCCATCTCCGGCCTCCGCTACCCCTTCGCCGCCTCTATCCTCGGCGCCACTTGGGTCGTTGGCCGTATCATCTACGCCCTAGGCTATACCAGCTCGGCTGGTCCCAAGGGCCGAGTCTTGTAAGAGCCTCCCTATTTCCCCCCTCTGTACCCTAAAGAGTACTCCCAGCTAACTCGAGCCTCCAGCGGCTCCATTGTTTCTACCCTTGCTGATTTGAGCCTCCGTTTCGCTGCGGTCTACACTTCGGTCATGTATATTCTAGCTCAATAAGCTCTTGATTTGCGCGCTTGGAGGGACAATCAATCAGCCCATGTCATGTAGTACCCGGCCCAACGGGGGCCACTTAGTCCTGTTCCCTGCATGTACGATTATTAAAACATTATTTCAGAAAAGTTGCTTCGTTTCATTTGCGAAACTTTCGTCTCTTGAGCTCCAACCCGCTCATCTTATCTGTGTCATCCTTTACCGTGACATCCTTGAGATCCTCAAGCTCTCCAGCCTGTTGTTCCTCATCGATGAAACGTTCAATGCCATTGTTCCCTAGAAGATAGTCGCCAAAGTACTTCATGGCATTGAACACCTCTTCACCGGTGGGGACAATATTCTCCTTCGGAAGCAAGAAGCCGTAGCTCCCCGTGTCTCGCAGCTTGATCTGATAACTGAAGTGCGCCCTCAGCTCGTGGTAGAACCAGTCAATGGCAGAGCCTCCTCCGGATTCGATGCGCTGGTAGGGTTCTGGGGGTCGAGTGTCGCTTAGCGTTGTGGCTCCTCTACATGCTGATGTGACAGAGTATGACTCGCCGTTGGAGAGTCGGATTGCCTTCGCGATACCAGCCGCAAGCTCCTCAAGGTTTTCTAGATTTGGAGGCTCCACTGAGCACGAGAAGGAGTAGGGAAAAAGAACCTGCTGAGAATACGAATGGAGATCGAGCAGGCCAACAAACTTGACATTGTTGAGCGCAGTCTCGTTACGCGCCCAATCAGCCAGGCGCTTCGCCTCAACGGCCTGGAACGGCTCCTCTCCACCGTAACTCTCAGAACAGGGGTCATCGTGGACACCGGCGCTCTCCCACTCATATCCGAACGCATGGTCCAGATCGAATCCACGGCAGTACCGCAGGCTTGTCTGCTGTCGATTCTTGCGCCAGAGGCGGTCGACCTGCCAGGTGTATTCAATACCATCAGGATTCACTGCGGGTATGAAAATAATGTCGAAATGATCCAATAGCTTCGTGATCATGGGCTCCTTCCCAAAAGCTGTAATGAAAGACCACGCCAGGTAGTTGACCGTACTAGTGGATATCCACTCACGGCCATGGAGGCCCCCGGTGACCACAATCGTCTTTCGCGGAGAGGATGGGCCAGCCGGCACCGGTACCCCCACGCGGAGAGCAGGTATGTCTCTGTCCTCAAAGGATTTACCAACGGAAAAGTATTTCACAAATCCGGGGAACATAGCCTCGAGGAGTCGCATCCAGCGGATGATGACGGGGAGCGGCTGGTAGTCTTGGAAGAAGAGATTGTCGCCTGCGCCAAAGGGTGCCGACAGATCTGCGTACACTCCTTCTGGTGTGATAGACTGGGCGATGGCATTCGACGGTATCGATTCGTATACGGCTGCCGCCAAATCTGGGATCAAGTTCGATTGGGATTGCTGGAGCGACTTGGGCAGCAGCCCCAGGAGCGGCGTAACCTCATCAGTTTGGAGTCGTATGTCGACGTAGTCATCGGTGAACGCCCATACATCTAGGAACAAGCGATCGGCTGCTTTCGCGAGCGCAGCCTCCTCTTCGGAAGTCGTCACATTGAACCGTATGACTAGCTCGTTCGCATATTGTGTGCGAAGGGCGTCGGGAACAGGCCGGTGGTTGGCGTCCTTGGTCGGATGACGCCCAAAGATGAACTCGATGGCTCCATCGCGAAGCCTCGTCAGGAATGGAAACAGCCGTTCTTGGCTAGATGGCACCGTGAAACTGTTCTGAAAGGAACTCCAGGGATGAATGCCGGCGCCTTCGGCGCCATCGAGGGCAGCTAATGATGCTAGGAGGGCGATGGCACTAAACTTCATCTCGGCGTCGTCGGGCGCAAGTCTGGAGTATCGCGCAGGCGAGCGAAACTTGACAAATAATGGCAGAGAAAACGAGGGTTAACCGTTTCGTGGCATCAGAACGCTTGTTGTGGTGTTCCGATTCTGCGAGCCCTCAAAAGGTTACGCAGGAGGCAGTGTAGCAGACGATGAGTCGCATACGTACATGAGTGCCTACCTCAGTAGTACTAATGACCTTGGGCACATGTCTGATGGGAACTGGCGGAAGCGAAGTGTTATCTATCGATAAGCAGCCAGATATCCGTACTCGTATTATCCGTACCAGGTACGAATAATTGGGCAGATGACGGTCCAGGCTCCAGCCACAACCGTTTCTGTGCTGCGGGTACGAGTTTGTACTTGTACTCGTAGTTGGCTGATAAAAACAAAGCGGACTTCCCTTCTCTATTCGTAGCGGGTACCGTCTTTTCCTTTTTGCCATAGTTTGCCCAGCCACATTTTTTCGCCTTCTGGCATTGACCCCCTGGGTAACTGCTCAGCCACCGAAGACTGACTGACCCGCAGGCGCCCAGATCCCCTGGTGGCTCTGCCTGGTCTGGAAGGCGCTGTAGCTGATAGCGTGCTGAAGCTGAGCGTCAATCGCACGACTTGGGCCCGATCACCACTTTCTTTTCCGGCAACCGCGACCGACAGCGTTTTCAATGTGTCCTGGAGCGCTTCGCATGCTTTGTTAGGCCGCGTGCCGAGTGTCTGCCACACATATTGTACCCATCATCTTACCGCACCTCCTCTTTCTCCTCGCCCCTCCCACCTCGACAGCACTGCACCTAGGGTGAGCTTGATGCGGCCAGACAACCACCAGAGGCCGCTGCCCATATAATGACCCAGCGGCGACATGCCACTTCTACGCCGTCGCGGCAATATGCCCAGCCAAAGTAACATGCGACATCACAATCCTCCTACTGCAGACGATGTTAGGGATGACGCCAATCCAACGCCCCAGTCAAGCCATGCTGTAGACGACTCTTCAGTCTCCAACGACGACCAGAGCCGCGCGTCATCAGCGAGTCGACCCGATACACCCCCGGTTCAGGAGGAATCCAGCCGACACAAGCGTTTCTCAGTCCTACGGTTTCGCAATGCCTCTGATTCCCAGCTGTCGCTTCGCGCGAAGCAGCAGGCCGAGAAGCCTCCGCCAGTTCCGCGACGTGAGTATACACACCGGACCAAAAGAAGTATGTAGTATTAGACTGACATTCGAAAAGCTCCGGAGATTATTACCACTGCCCCCACTGGCGAATTAACTGGCCCCAAGAAGAAACCTTCCCGTATAAGTCTTGCCGCCGCCAGACTGCGACGATCCCACGATATCCCCCGGGATGATGATACCTTCTCAAGTCGCCCCCAGACACAAAAGCTATCGAGAAAGTCATTCGCCGATGAAAGGAGTCGCCCATCGCTCGCACCGCTCGAAGAACCGTTGTCTCCCCGGCCGTCAATACAGGATGGGGCGGGATCCAATGGCATGACGCCGCCAGCAATGCCCAACCGTCAATCCGAATCGTCCCGATCAGATGCCAGTTCGAATGACCGCCGGTCTCAACAAAGCCCTGCCACTACACCGAGGAAGTCCCCAGCAACAGGTTCTTTCTTTAAGATGCGGAGAGCAAAGAAGGCCCCGGAACCATTGTTCCCTCTGTCTCATCTGCCTCAGAAGGACAAGACCCCCGCTGCGTCCTCGTCAACCTCCTTAAACGTTGCTCCGACTCCAAGACCTTCTTCAGTGCACAGTGGGAAAATCCCACGGAGCCAAACAGACAGGGTCGATGGTGTACAGCGCCCGGGGGCCTCCCCAGCAGCCGCTTTGCTAGCTCAGGGGGGGGGGCTGTCCGGGCAATCATCGCCAACGAAGGCGAAGTTTCTACGAGGCAGATCGTCCACCATGAGCTCAATAGGCCGCGATTCTACAGACGACCATCTTTTGCCTCCTACTACAAGGACATCGTCATCTACTGGCCGGAAGAGCTTCGGTGATCTCTTTGGCCTGAGCCGTATACGTCAGAACTCAGAGCTTAGTCGCCAGGGCACACTGACGCCTGCGACACCTGCCTCGGCTGCATCTAACAGCAACTCACTCCAGCTATCGAGGGAATATATCGCCTTGCCGGAAAGGCGTGACGACGAATCCCCAGCCAAATACCTTGCTCGCGTCGAGGATGTTCTCAGCCGGGGAGTCATCGCCGCCACTTTGTCTAAGGGCTCCGATCCTTTCTCTGCTGCTGTTCTCAGAAGCTACATGCGCAGCTTCAGCTTTTTTGGAGACCCCATGGACATGGCTATCCGGAAACTTCTGATGGAAGCAGAGCTTCCCAAAGAAACACAGCAAATTGACAGGTGTTTGCAGGCCTTTGCGAACCGGTACCATGAATGCAACCCGGGTATCTACTCCTGCCCAGATCAGGCCTACTTTATTGCATTCTCCCTTCTCATTCTCCACACCGATGTGTTCAACAAGAATAACAAGCACAAGATGCAGAAGCCAGATTATTTGAAGAACACGCGCGAAGAGGGGATCTATGATGACATCTTGGAGTGCTTCTACGATAACATTACATATACGCCTTTCATTCACGTCGAAGATGAGCTGGACCTAGCCAGTGATCGGGCCAATGCCAAATCTAAGAGGAAACAACTGCTAAGCTCGACCAATGATATGCCGAAACGGGCTGCTAAGGAGCCGATCGATCCGTACACTCTTATTATAGACGGAAACTTAGACACTCTAAGGCCGTCTCTCAAGGACGCTATGCTCTTGGAGGAACACTACAATTATCTGGGGTCAGCCACGACTCTCAACTTGAAGAATCTGCAGAAGACTTTCTTCCGAACTGGAGTCCTTCAAATCGTCTCCGCTCGATCACGGCCAGACGCCTTCATGACTGAGAGGACAGCAACGAACCCCGAAGGTGCAGGCCCTGGAATCGTCGACATTAAGATTACAAAGGTCGGCCTACTGTGGAGAAAGGATCTCAAGAAAAGGAAGACCAGATCCCCTTGGCAAGAATGGGGTGCTATCCTCACGGGGGCACAACTCTACTTCTTTCGCAACACAAGCTGGGTCAAGAATTTGATGCACCAGTACGAAAGCCATATCAAGTCTGGAAACGATGAGATCCCTATCATCTTTAAGCCACCTCTCGAAGAGTTCAAGCCAGACGCGCTCATGTCCACGCATGGAGCTGTTGCCCTTCACGACTCAGCGTACAAGAAGCACAAGAATGCCTTCGTGTATGTCAGACAAGGCGGCGTGGATGAGGTTCTTCTTGCTGATAGCGAGGACGAGATGAACGATTGGCTTGCCAAGCTCAACTATGCGGCAGCTTTCAGGACCTCTGGTGTTCGAATGCGAGGCGTTGTTGGCGGGAACTATGACGGTCAGGGTCGACGAGGGATTCGAAGACTCGATAACTCGGACGCTTCCCAGCTAGTTGACACCCCTAGCGGTCAGGTTTCGATTGTTAGAGGCGAGATCGACCACAAAATGGTCGAGGACATCCAGACGGCCAGACGCGACTTCATGGAGCAAAAAATTGAGGAGGCGGATGAGAAGGTCAGAACCACCCAGAACCAATTGGATGAGCAACTACGAAACGCTCGCCATCTCCAAATACTTGCACCTATCCAGCCGAGGACAAGAGATCAGCTACTGTCGGCAGCGGCTCGTATGTCTGCTCAACTAAAATGGACCCGAATGGAGATATGGAAAGAGAAGTGCCATCGCGATATCTTGAAGTTAGATCTTGAAGAAGATCGACCCGGAAGCGCACTCTCTGGAGCTACACCTCTCAGGTCCCAACAGAGTAAGTCGTCTCGCGATAGGGAGTCCTCGCCCGCACCACGGTTATCCGTCTCCCGCACTCAGTCCAAATCAAAGCAACTGCCTGTGATCAGCAAGAGCACACACAAGCCTCCTGACCTGCAACTCCAAATTTTATCCAATCCTGCGGAAAAGGTGGAGGTAACAGTGTCACCAACGGACCAAGAATTTGAGACCCCTCCACAGAGCGCAACAATCAAACGTGGGGCTTCCCGTGAGCCATCGCGCACGAGGTCGGATGTGGCGAGTGCCTACAAGGAGTCGACATCAAGCGTTCCTGGTTCACCCACTCAATCTCATGAGCAGACACCTCAAGCGAAGAAGACAGAGTCCCGGGGTACACAGAAAGACCGGCCCCCGTCGAGGTCTAGTCACAGGCAGGACGATGTCGACGCCGAAGAGCGAGATTTCCTGCGTCAAGTTGGGTTGCTTGAGACCAGTCCGAGCAAAGACGCCTCTGACAAAGCTACTGTATCCACTACTGGTGATGGCACAGATCAGATATCTGCGGCGGACCGCGAAAAGATCGATAAGAATAAGATTAGGCGGAGCTTGCAACGGACCCTTAGGGAGGGTGCTGGACACCTCTCCCATCACCGGAGCAAGCGACACAGGGACGTGCACCCAGTGGCGCCCTCGGAAGAGACGGTCCGTGACAGCATGCTCTCGCGAGGAACTGGCAGCTTCGTGGTCCATGGAAAGAAGGCCTCGGTCATCAATTTCGGGACAGGGCTGCAGAACATGTCTAATGACGAGAAACTTCGGGCTCGAAGGCAGTCTCAGCAACTTGATCAGCCCTTGTCCCCTACTTTAAGCAACGGCGATGACGATGACTTTTACTCCGCAGCTGGCGATTTGGGGGACACTGAGGAACCCACGTCACGCAGGGAATCAGTGGCCAGCGCGAGCACCGCCACTGCGCGGAGCTTTCGCGAACTGCACAGAAAATACTCGTCAGCTCATGCCAGTAGAAGCGTCTCCAACAGCGGGAGGCTCGCTGTTCCCTCAGATGGGGAGAGTGAGGCCGCGGTGAGCTTCTCGGAAGGGCGAAGATCCCCATTGCCGCCCATCGAAACAGAAGAGGAAGAGGACGAAGAAAGGAGTGAGGGGGAGGGTGAAGTTGGCGGTGATATCAAGGCCCCCGTCAATTGTGAGACTAGCCACGAAAAGGAGCAAGGTGATGGGGGGAACAAGGACAAGGGAGCGTCCCAAGAACCGACCTGCTTACAGAGCCCCCCCGTACAAACGGTTAACGCATAAACGAGCCAAGAGGGAAAGTATAGAGGAGCGAATTCTACTCAGGCAAGCCTTGCAAGATATTTCTGTCAATTTATCAGTCGTCAGCGTCGTTAGCATCAGGATAACTGGTTTTAATTGGTTCTATATTTCAGTGCACTGCCAAGCCGCATCTGTAACGGTTGATGCCAACTCATGGGCCCGTAGAGTCGAAAGACAAAAGAGGCTCCCAGGACAGACGAGTAATGCCTCATCATCAAGCACTTTGACGAGGAGGGTTTAAAAAGCAAGAGTGGAATATAAAAGATCTAACATGTTCCTTCCTTCTATCATGGCGCTCTCCAGCTTGCTGCCACTCACGATGCCCATATATGAGAACAACAACACTATGGCAGTTTTGGGGCAAGCTTGGTTTAGAAGTTGATATTTGCCGGCAGACATAGCTTTTGAGGTATCAGACTTCTCCTCGAAACCCCGTCGCCTTCCCCCCCCTGCTTACTGCCTGGATCATTTCTTGCCCTTCTTCTTTTTCTTGCTTGAGGACGCAGCTGCAGGGGCCCTTTCAACCTTCACCCCTCCACCGCCCACCAATTCCAACGTCTCCTCTTCCTTGACGATACCGCCCTGCGTGGACTCTGCCGCCTTCTTCTTTCCCTTCTTCCCTTTGGGCCGGTATGATGAACGATCGCGCAGTGGGAGCCAGCGCTCGGGGTCCGGAGTCTTGCCTTCGACGTAATCTTTGGGAAGCTTCCGCTTTCTCCGCTTCTTGGATGCCTTCTTATCGCCGTCGTCGAACGCTGGGCGCTTCAACGCCGAGCTTTTAGGTGCTGCCGCCACCCCGGATTCAATCAGCTCCTCAACGTTCACGCCGTAGATCAGCTCAGCCACCTCGGGAAGCTCAGCAACGTACTGCTCAGCCTTCTCAGGGTCTGAGGGTGCCAAAGACGCAACCAACCCCGCGGCGGCAATGTGTGATCCCTGGTGTTCGGCGAATAGCCTCTCGAAGGCGGATCCGGCGAGCTGCAGGTCTCTGGGGTTTGACGACCTAAGGAGTTCAATGCCTGCCTCCCGCAAGAGGGAGGTCGCAAAGCCAGCTGGGCGCTGCTGCCAATACATAGCCGCCTTAGCCAACTCGGCCTTTGCGGACGTCTCCTGGCCCTGGTCTCGCATGAGGGAAACATTCAGCGCAACCAACCCGGGGCTAAATCGAACGTCTGTGTTTCGTACGTCCTCTCCCTTCTCTAGTCGAACAAGGAAAGCCTCGAGAATGGATAGCGCAGCGCCGGAATTCTCTTGCCGCAGCTGATTTTGAATCAGGGTCAGAACCAGGCCAACATCGTCCGGTCGCTTGCGCGATAACTCTTGCAGGGCGCGGCTGAGCTGCTTTCCAGAAGTCCCGTTCGTCTCGGCGGCAGCGTTCAGCACCGAGAGAGCATTCACCTCTCGCTGTGTTGCAGGGTGGTACGCCTGGGACAGGGTCTTTGCTGTCCTTCGTGCAACTCCTTCGACCTTCTGAGCCTTGAGATCAATGATTAGGTGGTTGCGGTTGAGATGGGCCGACTGGTATTTGAAAAGCTTCGCGTCTTTACTCCTGGCAGCCCACGAAGCCGCCTTGCGCTGAAGCAAGAAAGGGTTCTCCGCAGCGGAACTGAGAGCAGCGCGGTTGTTTTCTATCAAAAGTTCTAGGTCGGGGTCACTATTTCTGAATAGTTCGTTAGCATTTGATAGACTGTCAGGGCGTAGTTGTCAACCCTAGCAGCGAAACTCACCCGGCCTGCCCTAGTGAGTTGTACAGGTCAAGGGCTTCCTTGACCTTACCAAGCCTAGCATACACATAGGCTTGCTGGGCGAGTATGGGGTGCATCTCTGCTTCTTTATCCTCCTCGGAGAGATCATCCGATGCATCGCAAAGCCTGGCAGCACGCTTCAGGAGCGTGGAAGCCTGGTCAAAGCCTCCGCGTGCAATGTAGGAGCACGCCATGTTATAGCAGACTTCAAATGTATCAGGTTCGTGCTCCTCAAGCGGGTATGACAGAGAAGTCCCCTGGAAATGGGCTTGAGCCGCAGCGGCCCTAAGGTTGATGTTCAGGTCATTGTTCTCCTCGGCGGCATCCTCCCCGGAGAGCCTCTGATAGATGCCGTGGACCTCG
Organism: Amphichorda felina; assembly: GCA_016490725.1. NCBI lineage: Eukaryota > Fungi > Ascomycota > Sordariomycetes > Hypocreales > Bionectriaceae > Amphichorda > Amphichorda felina. The sequence continues at coordinate 23,588 of JAEMHR010000163.1, forward strand.
TCGAATCTCTCGGCACGGTACGCAACCTGGGCGGCAACGTGGCTAAAGCTCCTCTCCTCCAGGCCGATCGACTTGAGAAAAGCAGCGGCATCATCCAGCCTACCAGTCTTGTAGAGTGCGTAGGCTTTCTCCAGCGCGCAGGTTGCCTCGAGCTTGACACCTCCGTCGTCAATGGCCCTCAGGGCGTCGTCGAAGCGGTCAAGGTGGAGCAGGGCAACGACCCTAGTGTGCTGGGACGTGATATCAGCCTTGTTGCCCTTGATGGCAGCGCTGGCTGCCTTGAGAACCTCTTCGTGGTCTTGGATAGATGCCGAGCGCAGCAGGGCGCTGACAGCGGTGGCGGGATCTTGCGGCATGGTTTACTGCTCGGGTCGGCGCATCGCTGGATGGGGAGCGGGATAGTCGCTAGTCGCTCTTCGTATCAAATTAGGGACCTCAGTGCACGGTCCAAGATCCGTCTAGCTTCGATGCGGCCGCGATGTTAGATTCGTTTCCCCGGGGGCGCGTTTTGGAGGCTTGGGTGCGGCCAAGCTTAGACTGTTGCTTGGATGCTTCGCTCGTGCGACGTTGGCAGTGTGGAAATCTCCGGCCCACCGATTTTGGCAGCACAGCGGGGCAATTTTGCTCTGGTGGATCGCGGGGCTCAACGACGACAGGTATTCGTACCTCATGGTAATACAAATATGAGCACTAAGTACGGATACCCGTACTCCGTACACCTACTGAACTGAACGACGACATCAACGACGCTAGGTAAACTTTTCAAATAGTAGCTATTAGTCCTTTACAAGTACGACTCTCTCCTTAATTTGGGGGGTCAAGGGGGAAAAAAAACAAAAACCATCCAACTAAGTCTCTTCCCCGCTCCCCCGGGGGGGTTGGGGGGTTTGAGGTTTGCAATGGGAGAGCTGGCCTTGGAAGGTTGTTTGTGATAACACTTGATAGCTTTGTCGGAAATGCTCATCCTTCGCAAGCTGGACAACAATTCAACTATTTTCCCGAGCTGCATGCACCAATTATTCCCGGCAAGATTGTACACCAGCCTGCAAGGAGACCAAATGCCCAGAGATGTACCCATCACATTAGACGAGACGACTACAAGCATCGAAAATACCACTCAAATACAGGTACCGGGTATCTCGCTAGCAACCAGTATAAGATGACCGATCTATCTACTAGTAGTATTTACTACTAGTATTACCTTGGGAAAGAACAATCCTGCGCATCAGAGTATTCCCCACCGCCTCTTGCTCTTCGCCGGGGTATTATCCTGCTTCTGCAGGCGCCGCGGGTATGCTACTCTTGACCCTTGCCCATGCGAGGCGTCTAGGTGCCTGATCTCGCCGAGTTTGGTGCTGTTGGTCGACATGGTGATCCGCGACAGCCTCTTGTCCCGACTCTCGCAGCTGGTTCGTGAGCGATCCCGGGCATGGCTCCTGTGATGTGTCCGGGAGGAGTGCTGGGGCCTAGCAGATTTGGCACCGGTGCTCTTCGGATTTGACCGGGTAGAGAGGCGGCTGGACAGATCAGTCATGGTGCGAATGGCGTCTGCCTGCGACGAGTCGCAGAGCGATATGAGTGACCTATGGTCGAGTCTGGAGTGGTGATTTGCTGTCGAAGAAGAGCCATGGAGATTAGATAGAGTCGCAGTGAGCCTGCGGATGACTTTCTTCAATGAGCTTCTTGATGTAGCTGTCCCACCTTGTTCAGTATCACGCAACCAAGTCACAAGAACGGGCCGGTGGTACCAAAGCCCCTGGTACTCACCATCGCCTTTTTCAAAGGAGCTGCCCCCGTGCGAGAGCTTGGAGGAATACACACGGTTGACCTTGCCCCGCGCCTTGCGGATGGCTCTCCTCAGCCTAGAGCTCGACTCGTCTGGCTGTTTGCCGCGGCCAAAGTCCTTGAGGACGACTAGACACCTGGTGTAAGTATCGACGAGCGACGTGACGGCGCTACCGAAGCTGCTCATAGCTAGTACATTGATCTGCGGGCTGGGCGTGCGCTGATTTGGGTATGAATTTACGTCGCGATGCGGTGGCTCATGCAGGAGCGTGCCGGATAAATGGAGGTGCGATCAAGGAGTGAGCTGACACCATCGCACGTGGTTTTTCTCCTGGGCTAGGGCCCTTGCTAGAACTGTAGAAATGCAGAAGTGCAGAAGTGCAGGACTTCAGGTTCCCAGCCAGCCAACGAGGCCTCCTGACATTGCCCAGCGCGCCAGCAGACCGACGGTGATCACACCAAGCGTCCCAATTCACCTAGCATCTGTGGACGGTACTGTGCGAGTAGCTATCGATCGCCCACGGGCGCGGGACTTGAATAGGCTCACTACAGATTTGCGTCGGACCAAGACCCAGGCAACCGACCCGTGTGGGGGCAATCAAGGCTGATGGGGTGATGGGCGAGCATGAGATGACGGGACAGCCGACATGAGGCCGTATGTCCCACGCTTGCCACGGATAATGTCTGTAGAGTGTGATTATACGGAGTACTCGTACAAGTATCTTGGAGCGCGAGCGCTACAGATGTGACATGCGTCACGCTACCCAAGCACAGCAAAGCTCGAGACAGAGACGGGCGTCGGGGCGATATCGTCGCTCTTTATCTCTCCAAGACAGCAACACCTGGCAAGCTCCCGGAAATCGACTCGGATAGGCGGGCGTTGCGCCCGCCAGGACAGTCGATGCATGACTGCCATTCGCCCAGAGCATCCAGATTAGTGCAGGGTCGCTGACGCACAGCAAATCACGGCCCGCCTGTTATCTGGGTCCCTGAGCCCCCACGTTTGATGGGCCTCATTCGCCCGCTTGTTACGCTTGCGCTTCTGGCAGTCTGGCCGTCTTTTATTTTTACCAGTTGCAGGCTTGCAGCCACAACCTCCATTATGAGCCAGGCTCCCGCCCGCCCTGCCAAATCTGGGCGTGGGATGCCGCGATACCAAAATGATACCAATGATGCCACCGCTTCTCTCATGCGGCTTCCTGCGGGCGCAGCGGGTGCATCCTGTTTCGAATCCATTCGACGCTGTCAGCCGAGAGGGCGCGCAATCGTGCTCCAGGCACGCCATGGCATCTTCGATCGATGATAAGGCCCTCCCAGCAGAACGGCACCGGGGGCATTGACAAATGCACCGAGATCACCGCCGGGCCTGCTAGGGCGCGACCCATCTTGCCAATTGCCTGGTACGCGTCATGCACCACACGCAACAACGAGCTTCCGTGCTCCGCTAACACGGCTGATACTCGTAGACTGGCTGCCTCTGGCAGACTGGTAGTACTCCGTACCATCCCACCACATTCGGCCCGCCCCTAGCCCACCGTGGTGGCCACGTCCCAATTCCCGCGTGTGGGACTGACTGCGGGTGGACGTGGGCAAGTGGGCACTGGGCAGCGCGCGCACCTCCAAGTCGAGGTGTGTGCTTCCAAACTCTTGAATAATACTTATGCCATGGCGTCGCCCCTGGCCAGGCCCTTTCATGGGGGTCTTCTTCCTGCTAGCAGACCCCGTCTCTACCCAACCCGTACTGGACGTCATATCAAACCCCGCGGTTTCCATGGACGAAGCAACCTTTAGTCGTCGCTGTCTGTCGACATTTGAGTCTTTCGCAGCACCTCATGGCGGCGCCGTCGACGTCGCCGTCTACGTCCAGAGCCCCGCAAATGCCGCCGCCGCCTCCTCCACCACCATTACCGACACTAGGGTCGTCAGTGTCACAGCACGATGATCTCCCAAGCTCTCCATTCCCTCAAGGCCAATGCCGGTACATTCTCATGATGCCAGAGCTCAAGGGCCAGCGATGTGCCTGTGTCACTTTTAGCCGAGACAAGTCTCTGCCCGGCGCCATGTGCGACTGCGGCCACCTGGCATGTTTCCATCTCACATCTGCCGATGCCCCGTCGCCGGGCCGGAATCGGGATCAGATTGAAAATGTGAAGCAGAGAATCAATGTGCTGGAGCACCAGGTCGAGTTATGCGGCGAGCACGCGGACCTGAGCCAGGTCGTGCCTCGTCTAAGTCAGCTAGAGGAGACAATGGACAGGAATCGGGAGGAATTGCAAAACGAAATCAAGGGCTCATACCGGAACATCTCTGCCGCCTGGCAGCTTGTCGAGCAGCTCCAGCGCAGAATGGCGGTATTTGAAGAGACGCACCGCGTCCAGAGTGAGCAGCTCGCGAGGGCGGGCAAGGAGCTGCAGGATCTACGGAATCGCAACCTGGAGCTACTGGAAACTGATGAGATGTTGGAGGAGAGAATTGAAAGGCTCGAGGGGATGGATGTGCTTTGTTCGCCCATGTTGGAACCTCTGACCAAGGGCGTTGCTTCGGATCTCGTACCCGACCCAACGCCTTCTAACATATTCCGGCGGCGGCGGTCTTCTACCTCTCGCCCAACTCTGCCTCTGACAAACACGGGAAACCAACTCTCTACCCAGCTAATGGAGGCTCCCACGGCGGACACTAAGCTTTCTGAAGCATCTGAAGCGTTGGGCGCGTGGACGGTTCACATCTCACTCCTGCCATCCAGAGAACTGCCTTTCCCCTTCGAGAAAGACACGACTGCATACAAGAGATGTTTGTCGCGAGGGCTTCAGCGGATGGTTGCGGTGGAAGGGACGGACGGCAAGGCATTCATGAGCGCCGTGTCTAGGGCATTTCGAAATGTCCTGCAGGGCGCGTCCTGGGAACCGTTGCGGGCCAAGATTTGCGACGCCAGGAAGCTCGAGGGGCTCCCGATGCTCCGTAAGCTCGGGCGCGATGCTGGGCACGGGGACTACAGCCTGGACTTTCTGCGTAGACATTGTGGTATTTGCGACGCGGATGGCAGGATACAGGCGCTCTATTTGGGGGCCCAAGAGAAGACTCTGTCGTGGCCCAAGATCAAGCAGCTGCCCGTCTATGTTGAAGGCCTAGAATCCAGCTGGGAGTATGACAAGTATCTCGACCACCGGGGCGATGACGATGACGATAAGGATAGCATCGGAACCAGCTGCCAGGCTGAGCTGTCGTGGCCGGCTACCCCGTCTTCTTCAGACATGCCATCGTCGAAGCGCAGTGTGTCCGATATGCAGTCGACTGCCCTGGCAACAGGGGGCGTCAGGGTGAGCGAGAATGAAGGCCCGATGACTAAAAAGAGCCGGAAGTGCATGCCCGGAATGATTGAAATTCGGTGACGATCGGGCTCCACAGCAAGATGGTGTTCTGTCTATGATCTCAATGTTTGCTTAACGTGATGGAGTAGGGCGCTATGGAGGCCTATAGACGGAAGGGTACTATTTTGGAAAGATAGGAACAGGATAATTGGCAAGGATTAGAGAAGCAAGATAACATGTACATAATCTGGCATATATAAGATGATAACATGGTTCTACCAGAGTTGTGGGTGTCCAAGCATACGACTTTGTGGCTATTATTGTCCATAACGAGGCAGAGGCTCCTAATGGCTTACGCTGCTCTCTCCAGATGGGCACCTAAAACCAAACATACCTACTAAATACTACTAAAGTAGGCTGTTCCCCTCTCATTGTTGTCGCACTCGACAATATTGCGGACGCTCACTAAGCAAGTTTCTTTAGGTACGGATGATGGCATCGTCCACATGCCGAATCGACCCGCATTAGAAACTAATAAGGTCACTAGAGTTCCTACTGTCCTAGTTTTGGCCTTTTAATTCTTTGGTGATGCAGTGCGCCAGTCTCTTTGTCCAGGGTTCGTTGCTGTGTACGACGAGTATGTTGTTGGAGGTTGTTCCCCTCTGGACCGGAGGCTGAATTAGGTGGCTCCACTCCACAGCTCCTCCACGCCTCACTAGCTCCACTCAACTGATCAACTGAGGTGCCTGGGTTTTGAGCAACAGCACTCCCTGCACCGCCGACGGTTGTCATCCTGTCCACCTGCAATATCCTATACTCCCGCAAGCAAGAAGACCCCCTTCCTTCTCGCCTCTGATATTTTATCCTGGGTTACCGTCTTCAGTCCACCCCCAGGTACTCTGGACGCTTGAGCCGTCCGCAATCGCTATCAATCACTCACCTCCGTCACCGTGCCGGCCAACGTATTAACCCCCCCAACTTCGCGAACCAGCGCGCCTCCCGAATATCACACACTAGGCACGTCGCGTTCTATTAGAAAACATGGATTTGGATATTGAAATGGACGATGCGACCCAGGAGCCGCTCATGGAGGAGCCTTCGCGAAGCAATGTTGATGAAATTCTGGTACGCCTCCTCTTCGCCGCGCACACCCCACCAAGCCGTGTTTTGCCTCTGCTGACCGATGCCTTTTTCTCCCCCGGAAGCAACCAGACGAACCAGAAGAGCTGGGCGAGGTAGTCGAGGAGGGCGACGCCGAATCCGCAGGCGACGAATCGAAGATGCTCGTGCCCACCAAGGTGCACATTCGCGGACTAGACACACTGAACACCGACGACATCAAGACCTATGTCAGGTCACACTATGGGCTGACCGACAGGGTCGAGTGGATTGACGACTCATCTGCCAATCTTGTGTTTGGCTCTGAATCGGCTGCTCGCGACGCTCTCATTGCTCTTTCTAGCATCGAAATCGTTGACCCCTCCGCCCTCGCCCCGGGAGAGTCTCTACCGGCCAAACCATTCGATGGAAAACCCGAAATCTCTCTCCACATCCGCCTCGCCGTTGTGAGCGACAAGAAGCAGCCCGGAGCAGCCCTGCGTAGCCGGTTTTACCTCCTGAACCCCGAGTACGATCCCGAGGAGCGTCGGCGGCGCAACAAGTACCGTGACCGCGATGGTGATCGACGGAGAAGCGAGAGGCATAGACGGCGAGACTCGGATGAGAATATCCCGTTTGAGGCGAGTATGTACGATGATGTGCCTCGTTCCGCAAGGGAGAGGCGCCACTCTGACTCGCCTGACCGGTTGAGATCGTACTCGCGAGAGAATCGCGGCAAGGAGCTCTTCGCTGGCCGTAGTAGCAGGGCTCGAGATAGATCTGCTTCGCCGCTGAGGGATAACGATGGAGATGAGAGCATGGGAGACAGACGCGCAGACTCTGACGGCAACCGAGCCAAGGCTCGTGCCATCAAAGATCGCATAGGGACCGAGGGCCGAAACAACAGATCTAAGGAGCTGTTTCCTAGCAAAGCCTCCTCTGGCCGAGGCGGGCAGCTCGATCAGCTGGCGACGGCTATCGGCTCGGCTCACCTTAGGGAGGAGGACCGCCCCAAAATCGTCGACCTGCCGTCAAATTCTGGCGGTGCTAGCTTTAATATCCGTGGAGTGGCCCAGCACCGCGGGCAAAACGAGGGTTTCTCCATCAGAGGTGCTGCCACCAACGCCAAAGAGCTTTTCCCGGGGAAGCTGGGCGGCGGCAATGCTGGGAAGGAACTCCTCGATGGGAAGGGAAAGCGGGGACCTAGGCAAAGGGCCGAAGATCTCTTCGGATAGTGCCGAGGGTGACTCTTCGCGATCCCTGAGCAACAATTAGTAGTCTAGGCGGAGGGTACGAGATATCCTCTAGGAAACTTATATGGGACAATGGTTCGGGACGGCATTCAACTCACGATAGATCACGATACCACGGCGTGGGCGTTCAAAATGGCTGACTGACTTTTTGCGCAATGTCCCGCTAGTATTTTTTACCACCACTTCTCGGTCATAACTTGCCTTGGATCCATCCCTAGCCCGCCTTTGGACGTCAAAGTGGCCAACAATTCGTCCTTCATGGTTGGGGGGCCACATATGTAGACAATAGTAGAGTTGAGGTCATGCGTGCCGGGATCTATGAGGGCTTTGAGGTCTGTAGTGGAGAGGCGGCGGTGATGCAGCCTGACTTCTGTTCCGTTCATGTCTCGTTTTCCGTCCCCAGGCACGTCCCCGGAGGAGCCCGTAGCGAACACATCTACAGAGCCTTTGACCTTGCCCTCGCCAAATAGCCGCGTAATCCTGTCAAGGAACACCATCTTGCCCAGGCCACCAGAAGGCATCTTGCTCGCGTACGCCAATCTAGCCTCCATCCTGCCGAACTCTTTCGTCTTCTCCCCCATGTAGCTTAGCATACTCATCAGGGGGTTGATGCCCACGCCACCGGCTACGAAGACTACGGTCCGCAGGCTGCCCGCGTCATGGTCTGGCGGCGGGAACACGAAACTTCCCCCAATGCGCACCTTCAGTGTGGCGCCTAGGATCTCATCGCGGGGGCGCCACAGCCAGGCTGCGGGGGGGTTATCTGGAGACTCTTGGACGGCCAGCTCCAGGTAGGGGCTTGGCCCACCCGAGGCGGCCGAGGGAGGGCTGGTGATGGTGAAGCCGCCGGCTTTGGGGGTATCGGGGACGAAAGTATCAAGCCACTGACCGGGAAGGAACTGATTCTTCCGTTAGAATATGGGCTTTTCCGCGTCGGTAGAATAAGACGTGTGCGACACAGCCTGGGGCTCGTTGAAGGTAGAAGGGGGACGAACCTCAGTGGGACCAGAGAGTAGCTCTAGGCGAAAGAGCCTCACTCGGTCATTGACTTGATCTATACGGGCGAGTTTCGTCTCATACAGCTCCTATGAATAGGCAGTCAGCCCCCTGCTTGGGTGGCGTCAATAGTGATTGCTGTCCTCACCTTTGCTCGCGGCTCCGTGGCTGTTCTTTCCAGGTGGGTGGTCTTCCGAGTTGACATATTTCTCGGGATACGTGAGGTGGAGGCTGTCCAAGGGTAATGCGAGCGAATTGACACAAATTTCCCTCATATACTTAGTTGGCGAACCAAGGACACCATTGTTTGCGCATATGTGCGTGTCAAGTGTGAAGTGTCGCGTAGGGAGGAAGAGGTGGTGGAGGGGCAGTTGACGACCGCCACCAACACTGAGGTGCAGTCGACTACTAAGGGCGCTGAATTTGAGATAAAAACTAGAGAACGACGGTTTGCACTGTTGGAAAGGTGTGCAATTGGGAGTAGATATGTAATATTCTATCATCTTTTCAAAATATGTCTCTCGGGGGGCCGCCTTCGTACACAGCCCACAGGCCCAAAGCAGTAGAGACGAACAACACTGTGACGCCTGCTTGCTACTCATGAGGATCATCTCTACCTTCCAACCCTCGCTTTACCTCATCATTCCACAGCGGTCTAAATGGAGCAGCTGGAAAGTTCGACATGTCATCTATATACACAGGCGATGCTTACGCTGGTTCCGTCCAGTTCACCTGTTCCATCACTTGCCCAGCACTTGGATGCGTGTATCCTATCCGCAGACGTAGTCGCAGAGGCTACCGAGCAGTTAGTATGACGATATTATGTATTCAAAGAAGGCAACTTACCCCCTTGCACCCAGTGACTCTCATCATTTGGGTAGCCTCAGCTCTTGGTCCTAAGTCTGAGGATGAAATGCTTTGCAGTTGCAGCTTCTGGGATTTCGGAACAGCTGCTTGAAGGCCCACGTTTGATAGCGTCGCCAACGAAGACGTGTTCTGGAAACGAGCAATGGCTTGAATGGTACCCTCCGCATTTCGTTGAATCTGGAAGGTTACATTTAGGTCGTTGCTGTTGTAGCAAGGATGCCCAGCTGATGACTGTTGTCGAGACGGCGAAATTGAGGTAGAGTCCATAATGTCAAGGCTGGATGGCGGAGGGGCTGGCGAGGAGGTACCTGAAGGTCCCGATCCAAAGAGGTCCATGATTGAAGACATGTTGGATTGTTGTGGAGGAGATGTGGATGACGGAGGTGGGGAGGTGGTGCCGCCGCCAAGGATATCCGCCAGAAGATCTGAATTGTTGGTTCCCTGAGCACCGTTGGAGCTTTCCACAGCCGGAGTATCCATGATATCCAAGAGGTCTTGCTCAGAGGGCTTGACAATCTTCGACTTCCTGTTGCTTGCCTTGGACTTTTTGGTAGTTGCCGGTCCTAGAACTCTAGATTCTTCCTTGATCTGGGGGGGAGGCATCTTCTCTAACACTCCGCGTCGGATCTGATCGAAGGAAAATAGGTTGCTGTACTCTACAGCACGCTGTTGCACTTCCACATCTAAGCTGGTCTGATAGGTTTGCAGCAACCGCCGGACCCTTTCAATCTGTGAGGAATCGTTGAAGCGCGTCGTCAGTTTCATGAGAGCTGTAATGATGTATTCGGTCGACACTTGGTTGGCGTAGCTGCTGTTCAGGATCAGCGTAAATAGATCCACAATATCGCTCTCCTTGACCTCCTTAACCAGCTCTTCTTCCTCGTACTGACCACCCCTCAGGAGGGCATCAGCATACTCGCCAATACACCAGGCGCCGGCCTGAGAGAGACTCTCCTGGGTAATATCCTTCTTAAGGTTGGTGTAAAGCTTCTGCACGGCATACGTCTGTAGCTCAGGAGTTGTGGCAATGAGCCGGACAAAGGAGGAGAGGATCTGTTCTTTGACGTAGTTGCCAGCAAGCGAAAGGACGCGAAGCATCGTATCAAAATGCCAGCGCTTGTTGGGAGCAAACTTGTCCGCGGCGATGCCAATCTGGCTTGTCATGGTGGGCTTGAACTCGTTATCTGCAACCTCAAGGAAGGCAAGCAGCTCCCTTATGAGCACCCGCACGTTGTTCTCGTTGATGAGTGTGAAGCTCAGATCCAAAGCCCGCCTCCTGATGCTGATATCGGGGTCTCGGAGACATTCGAGGATAGTGTTACGGTGTCTCTGGACTGCATTGGGCTCAATCGCCACAACCTTGATGAGCGTATTGAGGGCGACATAACGAATGTTATTGTCCCGATTCGTCAGAAATTTTCCAAGAATGTTCACGCCGAGAACTCGCAATCCTGAATCTGCCTCAATGTCGAGAATTGTCAGGACAGCCTCGTAAAGAATCGAGTTTCCGACGTTCTTTGAAGAATCCGTGTTGGTGGCAACTTGGGCCAAGATATCGTTGATTTGCTCGCTTGTCTCGGCGTCGCCCACAGCTAGAACCCTCAATAGTCGTAGAATCTTGACTTGAACAAAGGGATCGGTGATACCTGTGACGTCGTGCTCCGGGGCATACCCCGATGTGGACAAACTTTTTAGAGTCTTGACAAGGCCTGGGACGAATGATCTGAACTTCTCTACGATGCCCTCCTCGCCACCTTCTTCCTCGTCCGCCTCACAAAGGCTGGTCACCAGGGTCAACCCACAGAGAAGAACGCCGTGGTTCCGGTCGGAAATGAGCTGGGTTGCCTTGTCGATGAAGTGTTCTTGAAGGTCTGGGACCTTCCGACATATGCGCATAGCGCATAGCGCAGCCTTTCGTCGGATATAGGGGTTGGCGGTGGAAATTAGGTTCTCGATTTCGGGGAAGAGATCTCTGGACATCTCTAGGGAGGCAATGTTTCCCAGGGTGCAGAGGGCCAGGCCAACGACATATTGGTTCGAGTGCCCAAGGTCGCTGTAGCTAGGTCAGCAGGGCGGTTTCAGGTAGGCCAGATAAGTTAGAGAACATACTTCTTCAACGAGTTGGTGACTAGGGTCAGTACCTCTTGGTTCTCATCGAGGAGCAAGCTGGTAGCAAGATGCCCCAGTCGCTTGTCGGCAAAGCGTGGAGAGGCCAGCAGCTTCAGGCACTCAATCTGTCCAAAGTGCGTCCGCTCGCCGAGGGTAAACAGGTATAACAGCTTCGCAACATTGTTGCGTCTATAGAGGACATAATGTCAGCCTCAAAAAGTTTTCTGGAACTGGGATGGGGGCGCACCGGACGTTATGGTCGTGCGACTCCTCGCGGAAGCTGGCACGTATAGCAGCACTCTCCTTCTGGATAACCGCACGCTCGTCCGCAATTGTCTTCGCCGCACGAACGTTGCGGATGAACTGCTTCACTGTATCACGACGAGTGTAAGTAAAACAAACCGCCCAGTTTCCCTAACTTGTAGCCCATACAGGAACTCATCTTGCGGCACGGAGAGACGACCCGACGGATGGGGTCGCCAGACAGGTCCTTGTCCAGGGGCAAGAGGCGGTCGCGCGCGTTGGGTTGGGATATCGTTCGGAAATCGTTCGCGGGCAAAGTGTAGGGTGATGGGGCCACTCAATTAAGAGATTTGACGAGGTGAAGAGGACCTGCTCCGGAACCCGCGGCCGTCGTGATGTTGGCGCGAGATATGTTGCTCTAGGGACGTTGGGGGAGCGAAGGCGGACACATTTCAACGTGGGGCTCAGGTGCCAAGTCCAGCCAAGCTGTGATGTGGTGCTGGAGTTCGCCGCCACTGCCTCCCGAAGCTTCTCCCAAACGCACTACCTAAGGTGCCCCGGAAGAATATCCACCCGCCCATTCTCCTCAGCGAGCACTGAAATGCAAGAACTGAATGGATGTACCTCCCAGGCAGCAACAGTCTTGAAACTGCTGCCTATAATCTCGAGTGGCTTTTCTAGAAAATTCATGCTTTTGAAGATAATATGAAATTGTTTCAAGATTATGCTTTGCAACGGCCCAGAGTGTGTCTAGCTGGGTACTAAGGAATATTACTACCTACTACCTACTAGTAGTTAGAATAGCTACTATGTACTAGTAGTCTGTGAATCCTACTACTAGTACGTATAGGGGAATTCGACATACAACTTCTGACTTCACCAGGTCGATAGAAAAAAAATCATTAGAGGTGTCTGAAGGAGGGCAGAGCTGTTCTAGAATGGCATTACAGTGGAAGGTGATGGCTTTGGTGCTGCTGGCATACTTGACACCAAGTCGCTTATAGGTACTTTCCTGCAAGTGCTACGCCGAAGATGATTACGGATGAATCTTGCCTCCAGAGAGCAAATGCGATGGATGGAGAAGAATTAAAGACTAAGTAAACACCAAGACCGTACCATTTCGTCCTCACTTGTGACTAGTCCTAAGGTATCCCGGGATAACCTCGCATCGCTCGTAATATTGCAAACGTTGAAGAAGAAAGAAAATAGCAACCTCCCATAGCAAGGACGCCGAGGCTCGATGACGGGCGCTGAGACTGAGGGCCAGCATGGCCACAGGACTCGGCGTAGCGGATGATGATGTGAGGCAGCAACCCCACTCCATCTTACTTTTGCATCATCAGCTGGACGAACTCGTTGTCTACGCTGTTGATTAGCTTCTACTTGAAATGAGGGTAAGGGATATTTGCATACAGTCAATCCGGCCATCGCCATCCTGGTCGGCCTCACGAATCATCTCATCGACTTCGTCATCGGTGAGCTTCTCGCCGATGGAAGTCATGACGTGACGCAGCTCAGCAGCGGAAATAAAGCCGTTGTTATCGCGGTCGAATACCTGATCACCAATTAGTATAAGCTGGAAATTTCAAGACCACTGCCATAGCGTACCTTGAAAGCTTCACGAATCTCCTCCTCGGAGTCGGTGTCCTTCATTTTCCGGGCCATCATGGTGAGGAACTCTGCGGTCAACCGTCAGCCGTCAGCTTCTAGCTCCTCCGGCGCTCCACCAGGTGCATAGGCACGTACCAGGGAAGTCAATGGTGCCATTATTGTCGGCGTCAACCTCGTTGATCATGTCTTGAAGCTCGGACTCAGAAGGGTTCTGCCCCAGCGACCGCATGACGGTGCCCAGCTCCTTGGTGGTGATCTGGCCTGAACACGACGAGTCAACCTTCTGCGATATGCTTCCTTCTACGTCGCAAGAATCTATAGGACGATGTTGCTATGGAGAATTCGAAAGCGATGCGATTGTGCGTTATGTCGGGGGCCGCGGGGGGCATGGGATACGGGGGGTTGCGCAAAGAGCTTCAGAAACTCACCATCACCGTCCTTGTCCTGTTCCGACTGTTAGGTCTAGTCGCAACGGCACCAGTGCAAGAACGATCTTGGAAAGGAGATGAAAGCACTTACAAAGAGAGAGAAGGCCTCCTTAAACTCGGAGACCTGCTCTTCGGTAAGAGTATCAGCCTGCGATAGGTATTAGCAGACACGATCATCAGCCAGGAGGCAGCCCCTCAACACGCCCAGCGGGGCTAATGTTGTGAGGCTACGGCGTGAGGGGAGCTAGTGGCATTGGTAGACAATAAGCAACATGCTACTGACCATGTTGGAGAATTTCAATAACGACGTTGGTAAAGACAGCCAGGTGTGCGTCGACGCAGGTACGTCAAGATCTTGGTGTTGAGTTTCGAGACAAAGATGTCGCGGGAGAATACAAGGGTTGGCGGGGTCCTTACAGTACCAAAAGGCTTGCTGGAGCTTGAGGCAGAAAGGCGGCCAGGCGCTCCGCCGCGGCCTTGTGGCGTACAAGCGCGAGTAACGCAGGGAGCGAATGACGGGAAGTATACAGTCCAAAATTGCGGGGAGTTTAGGCTATGCTTACTGTATGTGTACAATTTTGGGACGCTATGGGCCATTATTTCAGGGGCGCTGGAGTGAGTTTCGGACACCATGGCACAGTGTGCCGTACCCAGCACTACCTCCTGTCTCAGGCTTGGGGTTGGTGTCGTAATGCGGCAGCGACTTTGGCCAGCTAGCCGAAGTTGGCCAGCCAGCTTCGACATCATGGGATCTGCGAACACAGGACTGTACGACCCTTGAACATCTTCATGACGCCCAACTCCATTCAATTAGGATTTCTTCCGTTTCTGTATTTAGCCTGAGGCTCGTCGTCCTTCGCCCTCGCGTCCGCCATGTGGCGCGACCGTACGAACCTGTCTGTCTCCCTTGATCTTGTCCAGTCATCATAGGCCTACACTGCTCTACACTACAGCTGCTGACTGCTCGACCAGCTACATCTCCTATCGACAGTCGTACGCGCACCATCCGACGTCGCGGAATAAGTATGCTGTTGGTGCCTCCGGTCCCAGCAGCACACCGTACTCCGATAACTATGCGCCAGAGGACCGCCGCGGGCTCCTCTCGGCTGGCGCGTTCGAGGAAGATGGCGACGCTGTGATAGAGATGGACCTACTGCCTCCGCGCTGGGCAGATATCTCTGGCGAGATAACCGATATTCTTGCTGATATTGCGACCAAGGGCCACAGTTTGGACAAGCTGCATCAGAAGCATGTTCTACCCGGGTTTAATGATGATGAGGCAAAGAAGGTCGAGGAAAAGCAGATCGAGAAGCTCACGCAGGAGATTACAAAGGGGTTTCACGATTGCCATCGCCGTATTCAGCGTATTGAGCAGATGGTCCGCGAATCCAAACAATCAGGCACTATCAGTAATGCGGAGGAGACAATGGCCAAGAATATCCAAATATCACTCGCCACGAGGGTACAGGATACCAGCGCCAACTTTAGAAAGAAGCAGAGCGCCTACCTCAAGAGTGAGCTCCCTTAGTTTCCACTTACACTATCGTTGGCTAACGTTTCCCAGAACTTCGTG
This sequence comes from Amphichorda felina, assembly GCA_016490725.1. Lineage (NCBI taxonomy): Eukaryota > Fungi > Ascomycota > Sordariomycetes > Hypocreales > Bionectriaceae > Amphichorda > Amphichorda felina. The sequence continues at coordinate 38,859 of JAEMHR010000163.1, forward strand.
GCATGGGTGGGTTAGGACCCGTTTCTCCTGGAGAGCGTTCCTCATCCCCTCAGCCCGGATCCTATCTGGACCCATCTATGCAGGAATCTGACGCCGACCGGTCGTTTTCTCAGTCAACTCTACAAGCAGCATCCCAACAAAAGATGATGCACTCCAACGACGCTGTCATTGCGCAACGAGAACGGGAGATCGAGGAGATCGCCCAGGGTATCATCGAGCTGTCGGACCTCTTTAGAGATCTACAGACAATGGTCATAGACCAGGGGACCATGTTGGACAGAATAGATTATAACGTTGAGCGCATGCACACAGATGTTATAAGTGCTGACAAGGAAATCAAGGTCGCGTCAGGGTACCAGCGGAAGACGACCAAGAGGAAAATTATTCTGCTTCTTTTCCTGATTGTCGCAGGTCTATTTATACTCCTTCTGGTAAAGCCCAAGAAGCGATGAGCGAATCTGGAGATATGGCGATTTGAGCGTTGTTCATCCATGTACTAAAGCGGCGTGTAATCATTTCACGGAGAGGTCAAGGAGCAAACGGGAGTCCTGGGGGTTTGAAATTCTTCTTCTTCTTCCTTCTTCGATAGATCCTATATCTCGGTATGGCCATGTACTCAAAACTCTTTATCTAGTTGTTCAGATCCTGTGAAACTCTCGCCGTACGTCTTTTGAAATAAGATAGGGTATCGCTTCCAAGCTTGCAACCTCTGCTCCTCAACCAGCCTGTTCATCTCGGGAAGGGCTGGCAGGACCTCGGAGCCCCAAGCTCCGTCCGCAAGATACTTAACGTTCTCCGTCGTCACATCCTGGATGTCTCTTGAGTGATGTCTGCGACTGGGTACCTGTCCCAACACGATTCGAGATGCAATGGTAGACCGAATAACCTGTGTATCGATCAGGACACCATGATCACGGAGCGTGGCTAATATCCGGACACCGCACGCAATATCAAAGTCTGATGCCCTCACTGCTGAACCCTTCGTCGAAGCTAATGCCGTTGGCTTTCTGGTCAAAGTCTGATCGAATCCCCATCTTATGATGTTCCGTTGAAGGCGAGGATCAAAGAGTTTGTGAACGGGGTGCTGAAGGTGCGTAAATGGTAAATCTGCTGGTATGTGCTGTATATCCTCAACGTTATCTTCCACTAACTCGTCTTCTTGCGAGTTGGGTATCGATTCGTGTTTGGAGACGAAGCCGACACGTCCTGACCGTAGCTTAGTTTCCACCGTATCTACAGCCGGTCGAATGCTTCGTGGAACGTCATGGCGGTAGACCGGAATTAGACCACCGCAAGGGGGCTTGAACAACTGGATAATCTCAAGGCTCAATTGCAACAGTTCCTCAAAGCGTCCTAGGCGACCGAGGCTGTAGATGAGAGATTCCCAGTATCGCAACGGAATAGCAACATTAAGAGAAGCAACTTTGCGGGTAATTTCGATCGCCCTGTCAAGCTGATAATCTGGTTTCTTGCGGGCAATTTTCCGTTTCCATCGAGCAGGGTGCTTCCCCACGCCCCAGAAAGCGTGTGTTAGCAACGTGGCCGCGTTCTTCTGCGTCATGTTGACCCCTAAGGCTCGCATGCGGTCGACAACAACCTTGGCTTTCCCTAGCTTTGTCGTGAGAAGAATGTCCCGCAGGAGAGTGTTCAGCTGGTCCAGATTGGCCTCGTTCTCAACAGCCCATTCAACACCCTGAAATAGTTCTTCTCGCTCCCAGTCTCTCGCCTTGACGGCATCCACCATGATCATGCGGCGAGTCTCAATGTCATCGAACTCATCTGGGTGGACATCGCTATGCAAGAGCCGGCTCAGCAGCTTGTCTTCGCCATTCTTAGCGAAGAAGACGAGTGCCTTGCAATAGGTCTGTGGCGCAATGCCTAGACCCAGTCTGTCCAACTGAGATAGCCGAGCTGCAACGCTTTCGGCATTCACCTCTCGAAGCGCAAGGGCTTGGAGTGACTGTGGTCCGATCATTTGTAGACCGATTCGATGCACAAAGTTGATAGCAAACTCCACAGACAGCCAGGTACTTGCAAACCACTTCGCGATGAACCCATCGCGATATATTCCTCGCTTCGGAAGATGCTTTAGGCCGGGCATGTCGTCAGAGTCGATTTCGCCCATGGTGCCCTGGCGGTGCCTGACAAGAGAGGTCTCTTCAGGTGTGAGTTTGATTAGTGGATAGTACCGAGAAAGGAAATCCAGAAACGGTAGCGACCTTGACGAAGATGGAGTATCTCCCAGACGAACCAGCTGTTTGCGCCAGGCACGCGCGAGCTGTGAGTTGCCCGAGTCGTAGAGAATCGGGATGATGCGATCGTAGAGGTTGCGCTCGGCACTGAAAACGTACATAGAGGTCAAGGTGCTCTGGATCTCCGGCCTCGGGTCGGTGATAAAGTTCGAGAAAAGACCACTCAGGACATCGGGCCCCGAGGGGAATTTTCGCGAAAGCACCACATGCCACTTCAATGCTCGATCATAAGCTTGTCTTTGGAGCAACGAATGAACAAAGGTGGCGTAGAAGTCGGGCCATTTTTTGGAGAAGGCGGCCAAGCGGGGAACGTCTTCAAGTAACGTTTCCACCCTCGTGTCCCGGTCCAAAGCGGCATTGATGATATCGTTCCGGATTTTGCTGCCATCGTCTTGAAGGATGAGATGAAGCGAATTTTTCTTTTTCAGTAGTTCAAAGCAAGCCCAGGTTCCCTCGTTTCCATGCTTGTGTCGCATATGGGTAAAGAGACGTTTCCACGAAGTGAACTCATGAGGCACAACCTCGGCCTCGCCTTTCAGAAGCGACTGAGTGACTCTCTTTGTGAACTCTTCACGTTCATAGGGCAAACTTGTAGAAGAAAAGTACCGCCGCTCTCCGACCTGCCCTAGCCTACCCATGCCCGCAGGCTCCCATGCGAAAACCCCAGAGCCCGGATTGTCCTTTAGGTTCCATTGTATCGGACAGGGGAAAGATGAGGTTCGACTTGAGGGGTCTCGGGAGGCGGGTAAACTGAAGATTGAGACCGGGTACACTAAGGCAGGGAGGCGTCGAGTCTGATTTTCTTGGGAGGCAAATGTCGTCGTCCAGTTTCGAGTTATCAATGTGCTGTAGGTCGTGACTTGATTTTGCCGGATGCGCTGTAGGTTCGCTGGCATCCCTGTCAGTTGCGTGAAGAAGTCGCAATCCGTGGGGCCGTATCATAGCATTGGGCCTGATGACATCGTTAATCACCTCATCAAGAGGGCAACGTTTTCTGGTGCTGGGCGTAGAGAATGTTGGTCGTGGACGTCGAAGCTGTTGAACTTTTTGGTTGGCAGCGCGTCCAGCTCGCGAGTGCACGTGCATGGAACCGGAAGGTCACGGCTGAGTCATCATGGGCCCATCTCCAATCACATTATGGCCTCACTTCCGAAGCCGAACTGCAATCCAAGCAATTGACCACCTCGAACCCACGAATCTCAACCTCTAGAGCCTCACGCACGTCACTCTAAAACCGCCAAGATGGGGTAAGCTCAATCCCTTGGGCGACGTCAGCTGGAAAGCCGCAACTTTCCTACCGCGGCGCCAATGGCCCAGCCGGAGCTTCCAGGTGCAGAATCGTTTGTCACTGACGTCTTCTGCAGAATGGTCGACGCCAAAAACAAGGTGCCTTACCACCAGCGCTTTTACCAGCAGGCGTACAAGGCCCACACTCGTCTTTGGATGATTGTATGGCCTATCTAATTCCCTTCATCCCGTCGGAAGACCTCGGCGACTGACCACATCACAGAACGCCCGCAGCCGCTGGTACATGACGCCTTACCTTCTCCTTCTTTGGGGATCTTTCGGAGGTCAGTGATCGAACACTACAAAAAATATGAAGCTCTTTCTGACAAATTGGTAGCTACCATGTACGCTGGCGGCCGCAAGATTCTCGGACACAATAACTGGTTCGGCAACTAAGAGGGTGCTGTTAGCTCAGCCCCCTTCCTCGCCGAATAGGCGGCCGGAGAAGGGATGTTTATAAGAGGGTTTTGATAGATCGTCACAATCGAGTCTTCACAGCTCTACACGACATCTGTAGCACTCCTTCAATATCTTGATTCTCTTTTGTCACATCGCCGTGAACTTTCATTACGTAGCTCCTCTTTACTCCACGTGTCTAAAATACATCGCAAGTTGTGAATTTGTTTAGCATGAAGGGTGTCGTGGACGACCCTTCACTGCTCGCTAATGATATCGACTTGGCCCTCAGAGGTTTCGATGTTTGTGGGGCCGGGGCGCTGTCTCAAGGGCTGCGTAGTTAGGTCATGTTCGAGGGTCAGAAGGTTATGCTCGAGATCCAAAAGGTCAGGTTCGACGATCAAAGCCTCAGATTTGGTGATCAGGGCCTCAGATTTGGCGATCGAAGACTCGGATGTGGCGATCGGGGCCTCAGATTCGACGTTGGGAACCTCAGGTTGGACGTTCGGGACCGTGGTTTCCTAATAACCTGTAGCACCCGGCGCCTTCTCGTCCTTTCGTAGACTCATCAACATCTCGCGGAACCGCTCCTTGCCAGATCCAGAAGCGCCCCCCTTGGCACCCTTGCCACTGACATCCACCAGCTTGGCAATGCGGTCCCAGCTTGTGCCGCCAGATACGGAGTCATCACGGTTAGCAAGGAACTTCTCAGCCTCCTTGCGCGTCTTCTCAATCTCCTTCTCCTTCTTGGCATTGTAGTTATTGTAGAAGTCGTCAATATTGGCCTGCGCCTCCTTGATGGTCTCTTCTCGCTGGGCAGCAAACTGTTGGGCGCGCTTTTCGATTTGGGCGTCGCGGCGTTCGCGCCACTCCTTGATCACTTCAGACTCATCTTCGTCCTGGGCATATGCCTGGAAGCCGGAATTGTAGCTAACAGAGGGGCCAGTAATGGCATTGCCTCCAGGAGTAATACCAGTGCCCTGTAAGACCAGTGGTCAGCTCAAGTTCAACAGATATTTGTCCTCGATAGCGACTCACAGCAGACGGGCTAGCAAGATCAGGGAACTGGGATTCAAATGTCGACTGCGACTGTTCATCTCCTCCTAGAAGGTCCCCGCTAGGCTCCGCGAGCGCCGATGCATCTTGCGCCGTCGCAAACTGGTTGGCGTCATCGCCGAGAACAGCCTTCTCGCGGGCGAGGAAGTCGTCGGCCGAGGGTTCCGTAGAGGGGTTCTGGATATCGGTTTGCGCTATGAAATATGGAAATCAGTTACTGTAAGCCAGAAAAGATGCCTCACGCAACTTACCACCCGAGTCGAAGTCCTCGAGAGATGGGAACCTGTCCGCCATATCGATAGGGGAGTGCGATGTACTGCTCAGAGGCGGGTGCGTCAAGAGGCTTTGAATTGCGCTTTGTGTCTGGCTTCTTGGTTCTCGCCGGGGGGTGCAAGGAGAGGAGTCGGACAGTATATGAGTCGACCAGCTGTGAACCTGGAAGCAAACGGAGCTGGGTGTCGCAGTGTCCCTGATGAGGTGGAATCTGCCGGGCGGTGACCACGTTGGCCACGGGTATGTGGGCCCACTTAGTCTCACTATATTGCATAAAAGCATGCAGTACTCAGCGCATAATGCAGATATCCAGCTTCTTGCTACATTTGAATGTTTATCACGGACCTTGAGCCTCCAAGGTTCTCTCAACCTCATTCATCGCATCACATTCAAGTACTACTCACCATCGTCACGAGCCTTCAAGTTTGTGCGATCATCTACTTCTTCAAATAATTGGCGTGGGCGGAGGCAGTTGGTTGCTGTGAGACATCGTGCGTTCTACCTGCAGATATCTTGCCGCTCTCGTACCTTAGCTGCTCTGCTGTAGAAGCTTCTCTGGAGCTACCCTCGGATATTAAGCCTGTCTGTAGTAGACGTCCAATCCCTCCCACTGCTCTTTTATACCATCCATCGCCCCGTTTGAGTCCATCCGCAGCTGCTCAGATCGACGGCGGAGCACCAGAGGCTGCCCACTAAACACCATGGCTTACAACGACGACGCTGTTCTTGCGAGGCTCTCGGCCCTCAACGACAGCCATGACAGCATCGCTACCGCAGCCCAGTGGATTATGTTTCATAGGTAACCGACCCTGACATCGGTTTCCTCGGCCGGTAACCTCGATCAAGACACTGACAGACGTTTCAGGAGACATGCAGACCGGACAGTCCAACTGTGGATGCAGCGGTTGAAGGATTCGTCTGCCTCAAAGCGCTTGAGCCTTGTATACCTAGCCAACGGTATGTTCCGAATATTTGACTCCCTTTTGGCGCTACTATTATTAACGTGAATGGGCTTCTCAGAGGTTGCTCAACAGTCTCGAATTCGTCACAAGGAAGATTTCATTATTGCCTTCTCTCCCGTGGTAGCAGAGGCGACAGCAATTGCCTACAAGGGGGCGCCGACCGATATTCAAGGCAAGCTGAGGCGCGTCGTCGATGTGTGGAAGGATAGAACAATATTTGAGCCCCCGATTCAGGCAGCCATCGAATCTCGGCTTGATGGTAACTCGTCCTTGTACCGACTCAATGAAGTGGGCATAGCTTACATTACCGCACAGAACTTGATAAAGCCCGCGGAACAGCCAAGCACGGGTTCGGAAGCTCTCCGTTTGGCTCGGCCAGTGTACCTTCTGAATTTGCGCCACTAGTATCTGCTCATCAGAACGTTTCGAAACTCAGCATCCCGTTGAGAGCTACACTCTCTTCAGCGGACCAAGAATATGAGAAGCAAACGGACCCATCAACGCCAGCTCCCTCAGCTCCCGTCTACGCCGCTCGCCTCAATGGCCTTTTGAAGACGCTGGCTAACGCCGAGAGCGCTGTTGCTGATTGTGTGAAGGCGAGAGAAGGACTCGTGTCTGGACTGGAGAAGCTCTTAGAGTCGAGCCGGACCGCTTTGGAGCATGACAGGCAGGCTGCCGCAAAACTGTCCAAGAGGAAGCGAGATATCGAAGAGAAGAAGCAGCAGGTGGAACTAGGCATCATGCAGGCTTTGGGTTCGTCCGAGAATAATGGTTCCCCTGCGGAGGGAGGATCAGCTAGCCCGCCGCCCGAACCTGACAGACCAGAGATGGAGGCCCTAACGCCACCTTCCATAGAGGCCTTCACACCACCGCCTATGGAGGCCCTAACGCCACCTCCTATGGATACTGGGCCGACTGAGCCGCCCGAAGAACCCGAAAGACACCAGGCCGCTCCTGATAAATCGCCAGGCGCCTCGGGCATGGAGATGCTGTCTAATTTGGCTTCCTCTTACCAGTCACTCCCTGTCTCGTCCAATGGTTCGAACAAGAGGCGACGTGTTGATGACAGCAGCGACTTCCCCGACCTTGGGGGCGACAGCGGGATCGATGCTGAAGTTGCCGCAATGCTTGAAGACGACTCGAAGCCGTGACGCGGAATGACGTTTAGGCTGGGCGGTGAGATACTCGGAGACGTCAGAGCTGTACCAAATCATGATGTTGGATTTGATATATTATCAAAAGAGGTTTTGTGGCAGGCCATATTTTTGCGGCTCTTCATGTCTGAGTACTAGTACGTAAGGTACCTAGTACATTGCAAGAATCACTACCAGTACTCAGTACCTTGGGTAGGTACTAGATTTGGTAGTAGTAGATGGGCAGATCCGACGCCTCAGTTAGTACCAGATCAAGAACGGGTTATACAAAAATACATTGCTTGCCGGGGGAAGCAATCCTACCTTTGTTGCCCAAAGTTTTGTCGCGCCAGTATACGGCTGTCGTCCGTGTGAGACCAGTCTAAAACTACCTATGTCGTGAACTTGTGGGAGAATGACGGCAGGTGTTGCAATTGGGCGTGGGAACATGACACGGGGGGGCACGCTATTACAGCACTGCAAGCAGCACGGGGGCCACGGGCAGACACAGTAGCACACGGCCACACCCGTACTTCCGACCGACACCGAGGGACGAGGGTCATCGAGGCTCGGAGCTCCACCCAATTTTTTTTTTTGGCGTCGCTTGCATTTCCATTTGCATCCATCCATTATTATTCCGACCCGACCTCTTCACGCCCAGGAAATGCCGCTGCGATGACGGCATTGCGCACAACATCGCTCTGAGACTATCGTCGCAACGTGCCGACCCTCCATCACGGCGCTCTGACGCCCTCGAACTTTAGCCATTCACAGTCGACCATGCCCAATTGAGTTCTCCTCAGCCCATCAATCACCATGATGTCGGGAGCGGTGCGAAGAGCGCTGCTCCCCCAAATCGCCGACAGCTCGCCTGCCTCGATACGAATCTCTGCCGCCTCCTTCAAGTCGACGCCCTTCTGCAGGCTTGCTTCCACTCTATCTTCAACCCGACTCCTCTACACGCCGTCGAAGCCGCAGTCGCCGCTCCCCGCCTTCTCAATCGCAGGCTTCCGGGTCCGTGCTGACGCCAACCCGTCACGGGCCCTTTTCCTACCGTACTCAGCACGACTACCGACGGCGTCGCGCTGCTTCTCTGTGTCCCCTCGTCTACAAGAGCAGGCCAGAGCGACCGCGAAAGAGGAACCGAAGCAACCCACAGACGAAGAATCCAAGGAAAACCCGCGGGATGATGGAGAGTTTCGCAAGAGCGACAAAGCGGCCAAGGCTGCGCAAGTTAACCTCAGCGCGAAGCTGTCCAAGGAAGGCAAAGGACAGTCGAAAGCAGGGGCAGGTGAGATCTTGAGACTCATCAAAATCGCCAAGCCAGAGATCCGATGGCTCGGCCTGGCCTTCGTCTTCCTGGTGATTTCTTCCAGTGTCACCATGTCTATCCCTTTCTCCGTCGGCCGTATTCTTGACATTTCAACAACAAAGGGCGACATCGAGGATATTGAGATTTTTGGTTTCACACTCAAGCAGTTCTTCTTTGGTCTCGGTTGCGTCCTCACCCTAGGAGCCATGGCCAACTTTGGACGCGTAATTCTTCTACGAATCGTAGGAGAGCGTGTTGTCGCCAGGCTCCGATCGCAGCTATACAGGAGGACTTACGTCCAGGACGCCGAATTCTTCGACGCCAATCGTGTGGGTGACCTAATCTCGCGCCTCAGCTCGGACACTGTCATTGTTGGCAAATCCGTCACCCAGAATTTGAGTGACGGTCTGCGAGCACTTTTCAGCGGTGGCGCCGGCTTCGCTATCATGATTTGGACGAGCCCTCAGCTTACAGGCTTGCTTCTCCTCATGTTTCCCCCGATTGCCGTTGGCGCCTTCTTCTATGGAAGGGCCATTCGAAACGTCAGCAGATCCATCCAGAAAAACCTCGGAACGCTCACAAAGATTGCGGAGGAGCGGCTGGGTAACATCAAGACGAGCCAGGCCTTTGTGGGCGAGGTTCAGGAAGTTGGGCGATACAACAGGCAGATCAGGAAGATCTTCGCCCTCGGTCGCAAAGAGTCCCTGATCGCCGCCACCTTCTTTGCCTCGACAGGCTGGGCAGGCAACATGACAGTCCTCGCCATGTTGATTGTAGGGGGCAGCTTCGTCCGATCTGGCAGCATGTCCCTAGGAGATTTGACCTCCTTCATGATGTACACCGCGTTCGCCGGATCCAGTCTATTTGGACTCTCCGGGTTCTACTCTGAACTCATGAAGGGAGTTGGCGCCGCGAGCCGACTCTTTGAGCTTCAGGACCGCAAGCCTGGGATCCATCAGACAACCGGCGTGCCGGTCAAGTCGGCCCAGGGTCCTATCAAATTCTCTGATGTTTCTTTTGCGTACCCGACGCGACCGGCGGTCAAGATTTTTAACGGGCTCAACTTCGAGATACCATCTGGCAGCAACGTTTGCGTTGTTGGCCCATCAGGCGGCGGCAAGTCAACGGTGGCATCACTTCTGCTACGGTTCTATAACCCTACATCTGGAACAGTCAGCATTAATGGTGTCGACATTTCCACCATGAATGTCAAGTCTCTGAGGCGGCGCATTGGTATGGTGTCGCAGGAACCAGTCCTCTTTTCCGGCACCATCGCCGAGAACATCAGCTACGGCAGACCCGAGGCGACGCGTGCGGAGATCATCTCTGCTGCTAGGAGAGCTAACTGCAACTTCATCAGCGACCTCCCGGATGGTCTGGAGACCCAGGTCGGTGCCAGAGGATCGCAGCTCTCTGGTGGCCAGAAGCAACGTATTGCCATTGCCCGGGCTCTTCTCAAGGACCCAGATATTCTGATCCTGGATGAGGCCACGTCTGCCCTGGATGCCGAGTCGGAAACTTTGGTCAATGAAGCTCTCGCCAAGTTGCTCCGTGGGCACAACACGACCATTTCCATTGCTCACCGCCTATCGACAATCAAACGTTCCGATCAGATTATTGTTCTCAACAGTGAGGGCAAGGTGGCCGAGATTGGAAGCTACACCCAGCTTGCTGCGGACCCGGAGAGCGCGTTTAGCAAGCTTATGGAGTGGCAAATGAGCGGTGGTGATATCCCTGACAACAGGCGTCCAGAGGCGGCCCATATCACCGAGGCCGAAGAGCTAGAGCAGGACCTCGAGAGTGATGAGGGCGAAGAGGGCGAAGAGGAGGGAGAAGCCGACGGCAAGAAAGACGAGTCGCAGAACGAGCCTAAGCGGTGATGAGTGAGGCAGGGGTGTCTCACTCGCTGGAGCCCCGAAATTTTAACACGACGGGAACTAGAATAAATACCCAAAACTCACGCCGGTCACTCGTGAAGGACCGACGGTATTTTTTAAAGTGCGATAGCACACATGTTTGTAATTACAGAAACCGGGGGAGCACTCCACTCGAACATGGAACTGGGTATATATTGACTAGATGTTGCCTAAAATCAAGGCGAACATGGGAAGGGATGGCGCGTTTACATCCGAGTTGGGAGTGGTGAACTTTGTATAGTAAATACCTTACTTAGATGGCCCTGTCCATATTCAGGAAACGAAGATCAGATGCTGCGTATTCTGGTTCTGTGCCTGTGAAGTAACTCATCGATTCCAATAGACCATCAAATTGCCGCTAATGGAATGGTGAGAGCCCAACGAGGCATCCATGTGTCACATGTCATTGGCTGTGGTACCGTGTACGATTCCTAGGGTGTCTCTCCGCGCTCAACTCTCGCTGTTTGCTTCACTCCTTCGCCTTTGGCCCTGTCATCCATCAACAGGCAAATCCATCACCTCGACATAAAAATCCCATTGAACGCATCGCCCACAAGGGCTTGAAGGACCAGGAAGTCCACCAAGCCAGGTAAAGTATTCACAACACGCGGCGCCTCTCAGCTACCTGGGCGGAGCTGCATCGATCTACCAACACCATGTCTACAGACAGTGAGAGCCAGTTCGAGATTGACGGTGTCAAGCTCTACGCCAAAACGTGGACGGTAAGACCTAGCACAGATGGCTCCTCGAATACTCATTCAACACACTGCTGACACACAAGCCCCCAGCCCACCGGCCCCGTCAAAGCCAAGCTCGTCTTTGTCCACGGCTACAGCGAGCACATCAACCGCTACAATGACTTCTTCCCCTTACTTGCTGCCCAGGGGATCGAAGTCTTCGGCTGGGACCAGCGCGGCTGGGGCCGCAGCGTCACCAAGCCCTCGGAGCGGGGCCTGACCGGCCCCACCGTCCAGGTCGTGGCCGATGTGGCCGCCTTTGTCAAGGACAAGCTCGCGCCGGCCAGCGTGCCCCTCTTCGTCATGGGCCACTCCATGGGCGGCGGTGAGGTGTGTGCACTAATGGGCGACCCCAAGTACGAGGACCTGGTGCGCCAGGTGCGCGGCTGGATCCTCGAGGCTCCCTTTATCGGCTTCAGCCCGGACTCGGAACCCAGCAGCCTCAAGGTCGTGCTAGGTCGGTTGGCGGCACGGCTACTTCCCAACCAGCAGATGAAGAACGTGATCCCCGAGGAGTACCTTAGCCGCGACGCCGCGGTGGTCGAGTCGGTCAGGAAGGACCCGCTGTGCCACAACACGGGGACGCTCGAGGGCCTGTCGTCGCTGCTGGACCGAACGGCGCTGCTCGCCTCGGGCACCGTCAGGGTGGGCAAGCATGTGCAGAGCCTGTTCCTGGCGCACGGCACCGAGGACAAGACCTGCAGCTACGATGCGGCCGTCAAGTGGGTGGAGAAGCAGACCAACGTGGAGGACAAGGTCAGCGAGAGCTACGAGGGTGCGTATCACCAGCTGCATGCAGACCTGTGCAAGGACGAGTTTGCAGCAGATGTTGTGGACTTTATCACGAAGAGGAGCGGCTCGCAAGCGGCGGAGCCGATTGAAGCGAAGCTCTAAGGTACTGCGAGTACTATGTCGCAGTAGGACCAAGCATAGTATGTAGTAACTTGGTGGTCCACGTAATCTGTACTATGTCTGGTAATACTTGCCTGATGATGATGCTTGGTGTCCACCGGAAGATGCCCGAGGTGACGGCCCAACAGCCAATCGGCAGACCTCAAACTTCCAAAAGGGTTGGAGGTTCCGGTGACGCCCGAATCATCAGAACTGGACCGTTGCAACGGCCCATAAGTCACCGGGATCTGGGGAAAAGGTTGACCAAAGCATAAATAGAAAGGGAGGGCGCCACCATCTCAGCCTCATTCCAACCACAATTCACTCTCTGGGAGTCTCTGGGAGTTCTGGCCGACACCAACGAAACCCCCCCCCCTCGAGTGAGGGAGGGGCCCAGAGCACCAACGAAATGGGTAGATAATGGAAACTGGCTCTCAAGAGCGAGTCCCCGATTTTCCGAGCAGCGGTGGCCACCACTCCCAACCACCAACCAGTGCAACCGCAGGAAGTGGCGCCTCAGCCAGGCATCCTGGGGACTCGGAGTTAAGGTGAAGCGAGGAGGCGACAGGAACTCGACACCCAGTGACCCAGCGCTCAAGTGAGGCAATGGACCCCGGGGCTGGGTGCGCCAATGCGGAGCAGCGATTGATATTATCTGATCACTGATCAGTTGTGGTTAGACGCCAGTGAGCCACATCAAACTAACTTAGCACATCCAGATTCGGACTTTTCTGCTCCTGACTGCATCACAATATCGCGACCCCTTCGCGTTCTCGCACCCATCCAACCCGACGAGGCCAAGCGCACAGCCTGCGATCCCACAAGCCCGCGATCCTGTAGAGCTTTCCACCACAATTGGCCCGACGTCTCAGCCTTTTCCTTGTCTTCATCTCCCCAATCTCCCAGCCCGAGGGCCACTCAGTCGCCTCGACACATTTTCACTCATCCGCCACGGACTGCGACATATTAATAGTACGAGTAGTATTTAAAGTCCGTGCCTACGGACACCACAGCCCTCACCATGACGCCAGACGCGAGCAACACCATCACTCACCACCCTTCGGTCTACCATCTCCAGCACATGGACCACCATGCCCGCAGTTCCTCGCGCTCGCCCGCTCGCATTGCCTCCCACAGCACCGGAGTCGAGCCCGTCGCCGCTGGAGAAGAGCATGATGCTGTCGCCCGCCACCCGAACCCCGTTGCCACCGACGTCGAGAGCCAGGTCACGGCCGGCCGCAACTCGCGCTTCCCCCACGTGAGCCTGGAAAATGATCCCTATGGCCTGTCGTTTGCGTACAAGACCGAGTCCGACATTGCCCAGATCAAGGCGAACACGTCCCGTAAGAGGGATGCTGGCCTTGGCTGCTCGCCGGCCGCCGTGAAGCGCACAAACTCGGGCCGCAAGCTGCAGGGCTTCTATGAGAACCAGAATTCCGTCATTGAACGCATGCTCAAGTCGGTCGAGGAGCACCGCGCTGAGGCCCGTCAGGAGGCTGGCGATGACCAGCTCAAGTTCCGCATTGCCGTCTACGGCTCCCTGGCCGCCAATGTTGTCCTCTCTGGCCTCCAGCTCTACGCCGCCATCTCGTCCGGCTCCCTCTCGCTCTTCACCACCATGGCCGACGCCGTCTTTGACCCCCTCAGCAACCTGACTCTCATCTTCTCCAACCGCGCCATCAAGCGCGTCGACGCGCGCCGCTTCCCCGCTGGCAAGGCTCGCCTCGAGACGGTGGGCAATATTGTCTTCTGCTTCCTCATGACGGCTGTGTCCTTCATCATCATTGCCTTTGCCGCCCAGGAGCTTGCCCAGGCCCACGGTTCCAAGGACCTCTTCCTGCCATCCGTCATTGCCGTGTGTGTTGCCTTCGCCACCAAGCTGTCCCTCTTCTTCTACTGCTGGGCCATCAAAGACAAGTATAGTCAGGTCAACATTCTGTGGCAGGACCACCGGAACGACCTCCTCATTAACGGGTTCGGTATCCTGACCTCGGTGGGGGGCTCCAAGCTCAAGTGGTGGATCGACCCCATGGGCGCCATCGTGCTGTCGGTGCTCATCTCTGGCATCTGGCTACGCACCGCGTTTGGCGAGTTCATGCTGCTCGTGGGCGTCGCCTCGTCGGTCGACACGCAACAGCTCATCACCTACGTCTGCCTCACGCATTCGGACGCCATCCAGGGCATCGACACGGTGCGCGTCTACCACTCGGGCCCGCGCCTCATCGCTGAGGTCGACATTGTCATGGACCCAGCCGGCACGCTCATGGACACTCATGACGTGGCAGAGGCCCTGCAGTTCAAGCTCGAGAGCCTGCCGGATATTGAGCGGGCGTACGTCCACATTGACTACGAGACGACGCACAAGCCCGAGCATGCGGTCAAAAAGGATCTGTAGACTTGCGGCGAAAGGATGCTGACCAATGATTCTTACAATTCCACGGTCGGCAGCATTCTGTAAATACCAAGAAGTAATATGTTATCTAGCGAAGCTGGCGATTTTTCGTCTAGGCCTTGCATATTAATTCAAAGTCAACTCTGCTCAAGCTCCCCTCGTCGACATTGGCCCGTCTCTGCTACACCTAGATCTGCAACACGGTAGCAACGCTCGCGTGCATGTACGCACAAAGGTTGTGTGACCCGCCACTCACTTTTCTGACGGAGCAACGTACCCAACGAGGCCGCTCTGGGGTGGTACTTGGCAACAGCGTTCCTGGTCCCGTGTGACCCGACAGCAACGGAAGGCTCTGCGGGGGTGCGGAGTGGAACTCTGGGGAGAGCGCTCGGTGGCCACGACGTCAGGTGGCTTAGGTCGGACACGGTTTCATGAGGCTCGGCAATTCGTGTCTGTAGAGATCAATTGCTCCATCTGTAGGACAAAGGAGGCCC
>JAEMHR010000164.1:0-53378 GCA_016490725.1 Amphichorda felina
GGGGGGGCAGGGATTGGGGGGAGAGAAGGGCTGGGCCTGGTCTACGGATACTCGATATACTACATGGATACTTTCTTGGGGGCAGAGGGTGTTTCGACCTTAGATCTACATTTAATACGGACCATAAAAGTACGAGCACGGATAATATACCCGATACCCACGTCATTTGGCAGGTGGCGCCAGTTTCATGTGCTCGTGGATCCTCGGAGACATGGAATTCGGACGAGGCCCTCTTTTGGCGTGGCCAGCCCCCCCCCCCCAGCGTTCAATGGTGACGATGATCATGACGATCCTCACCCAGGCTCAACATGCGCTCACCGGATGGGGATGGGGCCCTGTCTCAGGCTATCTGTCACCGGGACTAGACACTGTAGGGGAAAGACATTGTAGGGGCAAGACATTGCGGCACTGCAGCTGCAGAAGAAAGCAAAAAACAAAAAAGAAGAGCACAGCTCGAGCGGCACAGACAGCAGGTGTCTCAGGTGTGAGGGAGACTATTGAACCAGGTGCTTCCAGGTGGCATGATCAGGTCATGTCGCGCATGGCCCACGGGGGGTTCATTCAAACCCTCAGTCTCTACCGTACGAGTAGGGGTACTCGTACAGATTACTCTGTACAGGATCCGAGATTTAAGAAGAGGCCGCTGTCATCCCGCTGTCCAGGACAGGGACCCTGGAAGCCAGGGATGGTATCAGTGTCACAGTGGGGAGCCAAGCATCTGCATGACGACTCTGGATGCTTCGCCCCCACCTCCTGGATGACTGTTGGGCGGCTGGGCCAATTGTAGCAGCACGGGAACGGCTGGATCCTTCCAAGGTGCAGAGTAGGATCGAGACATCCGTTGCCCCGGCTGGCAGTTAACGGCGTGCCCCCGGAGACAATCCCTGCTGCCCTGTCTGTCCTCGTACGAAGTACGTACTCGCGCGAGGAGCGATTATCGGTTTGTCGCTGCTACCGTAATATGCAAGGTACCCCCGTACCATGTGTACGTGGGCAGGTACATGTACGAGCAGCCCGCTTCGACCACCACAGCCAAGGCGGCAGCGAGATATTGCTGGGAAACACGATAATATACGGCTACTGCAGCCTGTTCCTCCCGGCTGTCATGTCGGCCACTTGTACTGTTTAAGCAGGTCTCATCATTATCCGGAGTTGGCGCTCCCCACCATGTACGAGTAGTGCCGCCAGTCTGTTGGAGACAAGGGATGACTTTGCCTCCCATCTCACGATCCTACGACTATATGCCCAAATCTGGCCCTTCTCACTATCATAGCCGGAAGCTCAATGATACATGGATTTGGCGTATTACATATGAAGTTGGTATGCTGATGGCCGCTTTGCAGCAGTGTGATCCTCCGAGTATTGACCTCACCTTGTATCTCTCCCCTTGTACCCGTAGTGTGTTGATCGACTGTTGACCGTGGCGTCCGTCTTCATCTTCTTTGAGCACCATGGATCCACTTCGAGAGAATGCCATTCACCGCGAGCGCTTCGTCAAAGTCGTCTGCGTCGGAGCTGGTGTCTCCGGCCTCTGCCTGGCCTACAAGCTACGCCGCTCGTTCACAAACTACTCCTTGACGGTGCTTTAACCATGCTCTGAGTGTCCATGGGGTTTAGAGTTCATGTTGCTGATCTAGAGTGTGCAGATCTATGACAAGAATCCCAAGATTGGGGGGACCTGGTACGAGAATCGCTACCCCGGATGTGCCTGTGATGTGCCCTCGCACAACTACACCTACTCCTTCGAGCCCAAGGCCGACTTCACGTCTGTCCTGGCCAGCTCGGGCGAGATCCAGGGCTACTTCGAGGACTTCGCCACCAAGTACGACCTGCGGCAGCACATCCGCACGTCGCACCTCGTCACCGAGACCTCCTGGGACCAGGTCCAGGGCCAGTGGCACGTCACCGTCACCAACCTCGAGTCCGGGGAAGTCGTGCGCGACTGGTGCCACATACTGGTCCACGCAACCGGCTACCTGAACAAGCCGGCATGGCCCAGCGTGCCGGGGCTCGAGAGCTTCAGGGGCCCCAAGCTGCACAGCGCGGACTGGGACGAGAGCGTCTCGCTCGACGGCAAGAATGTCATCCTCATCGGCTCGGGCGCGTCCAGCGTCCAGATCCTGCCCGCCATCCGGCCCGTCGTCAAGAGCGCCAAGGTCTTTGTGCGCACGCCGCGGTGGACGCTGCCGTCCCCCAGCAACAAGGAGGGCGACAAGTTCTCGCCAGAGGACATGGAGAGGTTTACCAGCGACCCGCAGGCGGTCCTGGACCTGCGGCTTGCGAATGAGAGAACCCTGAACAGCTTCTTCAGTAAGTCGACCCCGACACGTCTGGAGTGACGGTTGGACCTGACCAAGGCCAGCCATGTACATGAAGGGGACTGTCCTGCAGAACCAAGCCAGGAAGCTCCTCGAGTCCGAGATGAAGAAGCTGGTCGTCGATCCCGCGCTGCACGAGAAGCTGGTTCCCGACTTTCCCGTCGGCTGCAAACGCATTCTGCCATCGGGCTTCCCATTCCTCAAGGTGAGTTCTGCCACTGGCAGTCAAGCAAGGTCATTTGAAAAAAGAATGAGAGGAAGTACTCATCCAATCCACAGAATCTTCTCGAGGACAACGTGGAAGCCGTCTACTCAGGCGTCAAAGCTTTCACCGAAACCGGCTGCGTCGACGACGAGGGAAACGCCCACGAGGGCGACATCATCATCTGCGCCACGGGCTTCGACGTCTCCTTCATCCCACGCTACCCGGTGCTCTTCAGGGGCCACAACCTCCAGGAGGACTGGGCCGCCTCCATCACGGGCTACATGGGGGTCGGCATCGCCGAGTGCCCCAACGCCTTCACCATGGGCGGGCCCTGGACGCCCATCTCCAACGGGCCCGTCATCGTGGCGCTCGAGGCGCAGGCCGACTTCGTGTGCACCTTCATCGACAAGTACCAGACGGAGCCCGGCGTGCACAGCATGCGCCTCCAGGCGGCGGCCTCGTACGACTTCAGGGCGTGCATGGCGCGGGCCACGCGGGCCATGGTCTGGTCCGACAGCTGCCGCAACGCGCACAACGTCAAGCCCAACTGGGGGCAGCCGTCCATCACGTGGCCCGGCTCGACCCTGCACTACCTGGAGGCGCTGCGCGAGCCGCGGTTCGAGGACTACGACTTTGAGTACGGCGGCGGCGGGCGCTTCTCGTGGCTGGGCGACGGCGTCTCGCAGGCCGAGTGGGACGCCACGGCTGACCTGGCCTATTACATCCGGAACAGCGATGATGGCAGGCATTTGAGCCGTGGAGCGAGGCGCAGGGAGTTGACCAAGAGTGGGACGCAGCCTGCGAGGGAGCTTCATCGGCAAGCAAAGCTCTCCACCCCCGGCGCTTAGTGATATAGACAGAGAGTGAGGTGCTACGGTGGCTACAAACAATGTCAGATTCTGTATGGATGAGGGAATTGGTGTACTTATTGTGGTGGATGTTGATATCTTGTTGTTATCGACCTTGATGCACTCATTGTGAATATATTGATTGCCGTGCTTATTCTAGTCATATTGTAACAGATTTATGAGAGGCTACAGCCTGAGTAACTCAACTCATATTTGATTGTATCAGTCATCTGTCAGTCGACCATTGCCATCTCGATGCCAAATAATCTGTCCACTCCTTGTACATGATTCAAAGTTGGCGAGTTCCCGTTCAATCATTTCGCACAGAATATCTCTTCTCCTTGGTTGACCAGTGTACATGGCCGTTAGTCCAGACTGGCAAGCCTCAAGCTAGGTACACGAAGAGATAGAGTGGCCGAGGTTCAAATTCAAGAATTTGTTTTGGACTGTCCCCGTCGGGTTGGTCAGTTTGAGGCGCATTGCTGTGATGTCGCGATGGAAACCCGTACCAAGCTCCTCTGACGCTATATCAGCTGGGCTATATTGTTTAATGTGGAGTGTCCCAACCCGACCTAGATTATGGAACCTCCTCGATTGAACGAAACCCTCTGTTCCCTTGGGCATCCTCGAGCTCGAAGTCGATTGCTTCCGTCAGGACCTGCCATGTTGAATGCCTAGTCATGGAATATTGTCTCGTGGTCGCGACGTTGGTATACCGATGACCTAGGTCCCTCACTATGGTATGCTCAAAATGTTAGCTCGGGCCCTTAGTCTAGGTAGCGGTGGCTTCGACAAGGCTTACGGGCGTGTCTGTTGCGTCTCCGGCGCCAATGTTGCAGCCATCTGTATACAACAAATATCGATGGGGGGAGAGCAACTACCAACGCAATAATTGCTATTATGGCCTCGGTGTTCATTGTTCTGGTAGGCCTTGGATGAAGAAACGACAAGTAAGAAGGCCGGGATGGGTAGGGGACGTCAGTCGCATCTACTTGGGATCTCATGGAGACAGCATAGGGGAGAAAGAAGATTTATGTAGGTAGCTGCTGACTTTTACTCTCGCGGCCTTCTGGTGACTTGTAACATGAACATGGGTGTCATGTTCAGATTCTGGCTTGAGTGTATAAAAATTGAGAGTATGGCCGAAAACATCTGGCTTCTGTCAGATTTTGGATTCAGCCAATAATGAAAAACCTCCTGGTAATCTGGCGGAAAACATGCTGTTCGGATTCTGGCTTGCACCACTGACAAACAGGGCGAGTAGCACCAAGCCGCCCACGCACCGAGGTCGATCATCGGATTCTGGATAGGGCCGCCCACAAGATGTCACAACGTGCATGAAGCCCAAGGCCAAAAGCATTCCATGGTGGGTTCAGATTCTGGAATGGGCCACTCGCAACCGCATGGAAAGGCTCAAGGCAGTCATGGACACGCTCAGATTCTGGAAGCAGCCATTTACAGACGAACACCTCTGGCCAGTGAGGCTGGGAAGCTGAGGTGGCTCAGAGCTTCAGATTCTGGATAGAGCCACTCACGAGCCGCATGAAGCGCATGACTCGAAGCAGTTATGGACCCGCTCAGATTCTGGAAACAGCCATTCAGAGACGAACAATCCTTGCCAGGGCGGCTGGGCATGGTGTTGGGAGCCTGAGGTGGCTCAGGGCTTCAGATTCAGGAACCGCCCAATCAAGAGGGACCGTACATGTAGGTACTAGAGTACACATGCAATCTGCACCCAAACAAGGCTCCAAGGCGGCTTGAGTAGCTGAACCAAACTCTGGGTATAAAACCCTCCAAGGGCCCCTCCCATCTCGAGTCTCAAATTGTCAATCCGAACCATGATTTCTACGCCGAAGTAAACATTGGCGTCTTGTTCAATATCCATCCGCAATGGACCAATCTCAACCTCAACCCACTCAGGATGATTGGCTTCAACACAAGGCCACCATCCGACGGCTCTATCTCGTGGACAAGATGCCGCTGAAGAAGCTACTCGGCGAAGTGAACCAGATGGGCCTCCAGGCGACGTTAGTACCGCCCAGTCATGCTGGTAGACTTTCTAGTCTTGTTGGGATTGATAAAACTAACTGACTGGTCTTCTAGGAAGGCACAACTTGAGTATAAACTGAAACAGTGGGATTTCCGAAAGAACATCGACAGAAAAACATGGGCCGTCATTGACCGCCGGATCACCAAGCGAAAGCTTGAAGGCAAGGCTACCGAAGTGATCCATTGCGGCAAGCGCCTGAAGCCATCGACAGTCGAGAAAGAGACAAACCGTCACCGGGATGAGACAATATTTGCACAACTTGGTCTTGGTAAGTGCCTCTAGTTATATCCACCCTGGGTCCCTGCTCTGCTAACATCATGTTCGCGGGCTGCTTAGCACCGAGTCCCCCACCCACATCTGCAATTGACCAGCAAGTCATGGTCTGCACTCCACAATCTCTAGCAATGGAGTTTGAATGGCCTACTACTCTACCATGGTTTCGGTCTCAATTTCGATACTCTCGACGTTAGTATTGCCCTTACAAAAAGGTTGTTGTTGTTGTTGTTGTTGTTGTTGTCTAGGTTCTGATCCATCATTCCCCAACAGTCTTTGCAAGTCTTCCTAACACAACCAACCTATATGTCGGAGCCTCGGGAATGGTCCAGATCCCCCAAGAATTAAGAGCTCAATCTCTACTTCCAAAATTCATGGCACTGGGCTCTGAATTTGAGTCTATGCCCCCTGGCCAGCAGCCCACAGTTTCCCGCCTAGCAGCTACCATTGGCAAATCGATGCCCGAGTCCTTCCCAGAGGAGAACCTGCATCGTGCTCAACTTTTGCTGACCGGATCAAGCGAGGAGTTACTCCACGAGTCCTGGAAACTCCTCATGTACAATGTCTCCAATGGCTTGATTAACTTGTCCGACGAGAATACATGGAATGAAACGATCCAAATGCTTGAAGAACACCACATCTTCAACCTTCAGGTCGACTTGCGGAATCTCCAGGACAGGACCATCCAGGGATTCATGGACAACTTGTTTACCGCAGTAATTTATTGGACGACTCGTCCTGATTATCTGTCTAAGCATATCAACGCCCCCAAATCTATGAACCTGGTTAAATGGCTCTTGCCATCTGGCTATGAACCGAACTCTGGAAACTCCTATTGGATCGAAGAGTTTAAATTTGAGTTGCCCCTCATGACCGCTATATTGTCCCGCAATGTGGATCTTATGCAGCATCTCTTGGACGCAGGCGCCGACGCCAATCTCGCTAGCACGGTTGAGTACGGTTGCTATTTTGATGGCATAAGTCATCTCAGGGTGTCACCTATACTCCCCCTCGAGGTTGCTGTGATGATGAAAGAATGGTCTCATTGCAACCTTGCGATCTGCTTGCGCATGGTCGAACTTCTACTGAAGTACCGCGATCCGGGCGCAAACTTGGACCGACCTCTTCACATGTCTCTTGCCACAGGCCAAACGCAAGTCGCAATGGAACTATTAAACGAAGGAGCCAACCTAGCCACCGCATTACGAGCGTCGAGGGGTGTCTGTTATGAGAATACCGCCCTAAGCTCAGCCATTGCGGGGGGAAAGGAGGCAATTCAATTCGTCCTGCGCCAACTCGCATCTCAATATCCATTTTGCTCAATGGAGAGATTTGTGACACCAGATGTCTCTGTGGCAGCAGCCTGCAAAGGGGACGATGATACAGTCCGTTTCCTCCACAGCATCAACCCTGTTGCGGTGATATCTGCCAATCAGCACGGCATCACTCCCTTGCATGTGGCCTCCTTCAAAGGCCACCTAAGCACTTGTAAACTGCTTCTTGAGCTCCAGGGCTCAGAAATACACCGTTCAACAACATGGCTATCTCCTCTACACCTAGCAAGCACCGAAGCGCACAAGGAGATTGTACGGTTACTCATCGAGAAGGGTTACGACGTTAATGCAGTTGCGACCCTCGAGAATATGAGTCAGGAAGAAGAAGAAGATGTTATGTGGCAATATTTTGGCTTACGTGGCTTTTTAAAGAAATCTTTTCAGCCGCTGGACTCGGTTGTGTGGGCTATTGGAAAGTACCCTTCCCTAGCCTCTGATTTCCTAGACTGCGCCGTCATATTAGCTCAGGCGGGGGCTCGATTGACAGGCGAGGTAGCCATTCTGGCTGCGCGTTTCTTGCACACTGAACTGCTTTCTGCGAGTTTGAGCGCTGGGGTGGATCCAAACTTTACAGCCCCCGACGGAAAAAGTGTACTTCAAAAGGCATTGGAAAAAGTATTTGATACAGTATTCTCCAGGGATTCTGATTCAAGTGCCTTACACACTCTTGTTGATAAGGGAGCTAGGGTTTCTAGAGGAGACGTCTGCTTGGCGATTCTCCGCGGCGACTGGACTCTTGTGAACATACTCAAGCGCGGGATCAAAACGCTGGGGGACACCGATCCCAACGGAATGACGGTTCTTGAGGCTCAAATCCTATCTCCAGGCAAAGACTCTATCCTCTTGGCTCATGGAATGAACATAGTTGAGTACACTGCAGGGGCTCTTTGCGCCGCTGTTGCGACCAGAGACCACTCCATTGCCGAAAAGCTTCTTTCACTTCGTTCACCAAACCCACTGGCGGACATCCTGGAGGCAACCGCCGTTGGTCTGGCGGGAGACACGGGCGACTTAGTCCTCTTGCAAAAACTGCTAGCATGTCTGCCGGTCTCAAACATTGCGTTGTTACCACTGTGTATTGGCAGGGGCCATTGGGTTCGCAGCTCGTGTTTTAGCCACCGGCGTTGCTTTTGGCGCTGCAGAGGCAATCACAGTATGAAGGGGAGTCCGCTTGCTCTACCTGCAGCACGCGGGGACACCGCAGCGGTTAGTGAGCTCCTGAGGAGTGGTTATGAGCCGGACATGTTCACATGGACTCTTATTGCTTGTAGCAACAATCTGGAAATGGCCAAGCTTTTAGTCGACAATAACAAGCGAGTTTCCGAAAGTCTCACAGATATACTTTGCCGGTCGTTGCTGTCTGATACACGTCCTCCCAGCCCATTGGTGGGTGCTATCCAGAACGGCAACAAAGAGCTCGTCCTCCTACTCTTAGATGCTGGGGCGGAAACCCACCAAAACACACAAGAATCTCTGCAGCTACCAACTCCCCTCCAGTGCGCGGTCCAGCTGGGTCGTTTGGATATCGTGGACTGTCTGGTCAAAGCTGGAGCAGATGTCAATGAGCATAACCTGCACATCCAGCAAAGCCGATCTCCCCTTCAGTTTGCGGTTGAGGGGGGCCATTTGGATATCTTTGACTGTCTCGTCAAAGCTGGAGCAAACGTCAATAGTCCACCAGCGCTTGAAGGAGGCGGTACTGCGCTGCAGTTTGCTGCTATCAAGGGCCATTTGGGACTGGCCAAGCTGCTACTGGAGCTTGGTGCCCATGTGAATGCCCCTGGTTCAGCCAAGCATGGGAGGACTGCATTGGAGGGGGCGGCTGAACACGGAAGACTTGATATGGTAGAGCTTCTGCTTTGCCATGGAGCTCTCACCACAGGCCCTGGACGCCGTCAATATCTGAGGGCTATAAAACTAGCTACCAGAGAAGGAAGGCATGCTGTGGCAAAGCTGTTACGAGATTTTCTAGAATGGTCAGAGGAAGACGAAGACATGATGAAAGCTAAAAACCTTGAAGAGGTTTTCTTCGCTCCAATGGTGTGGTCTCGGAGTCAACCCCCGACAGACGACAAATTAAGTGTAGAAGATATACGGGACGGGTACCCAGGCACTTCATGGATAAATTGTTACCGAAATCAATGATGGTGTGACTAGGGGAATACCTAGTAAATCATATTTCAAACCTACTTTCATCTAACTATTTATAATATTCTTCCTTTCTTCTTAATACGGCTTTATCTCGTCCAGGAATCGTCGTCTTGACTCACCTCGGCTATATTAGGCACTATTAATGTCTTCTTATGGCAGGGGATATGAACTTGGTACTCATTATAAATCTCTGCCCTTTTTATATATTCCTTCCTTCTTTATTGGTCATATCAGACGGAATCGAGACCTCTGCAGATACGCTCTTAGCCAGAATGATAAGCCAGCAGATATTAATTCTGCGACAGAAATACCCCCTAGCCCTTGTAAGATGGAGGGTTTTCCGATAAGTAAATACTAACGTACTAGCCTTCTTAAGTACTTACCGTGTCATGCCATCTCCTAAAAACACGTAAGTAGCGTGGGGTATGGCTTATAGACAGGTATTGGGATATTCTGCCACAGTTTTTAGGAAGGCTTCTACTACTCCTAGGAGCATCTGCACTCTGTAAAGACCCTATCTAGAATCTTTTGCCATCTCCGAAATATGGACATTGTCCGCGAGAGATAAGATACTATTAGCGTAATTTGGTCTACGGAGCATATCCCTAACTTTCCCCGAGCCGGTAAGCGTCACAATCTGTCCCCTTTCCTTCTCAATCCGTCACGTTCAGCAAGTAATCATACTCGATTACCTAGGCGATTATGTCGACAATAACGCGACGGCAACGACAGGTGAGAACAGAGGGACCTATTTACGCCATGTAGGGGTCCATTGCAACCTCAAGTGAGAAGATCCCCCGGCACCTTCGCCCGAATTTTGATCCTACTACTTCAAAAGCAGCGGAAGCAGGCTGCGCAACCAGATGGTGTCAGGCATGAGGTGTGGGGTTCGCTGATATTTAGGCTGTGGCCCAGAGTGGATTGGAGCTGCTGTCGAGTAACTATGTAAGCTTATCCCAGCATTTGAAATTGATTCATATGCGTATCCGTCCAATTCTCATGTATTTCTATCTTGTCTGACTACTTAGAAGTTCCCTCTCATCTGTCAAAAGTCGCCGAATCTATCGAAATTCGTCTTCCTGATTTAACGTATCGGGGGCCCCCAAATATAGGAATGGCTCTTTGAGTAATACTAGCACATAACCCCTCAACTACATGTATGGGTGGGCAAGAATCTGTTCCCATTTTCCAATCAGTTAAACAAGCCAACAGAGTTTGCCATCCACCACGCCTCTTGCCACCACGTTGTAGAAGCCCCTATCAGACACTGCCTGTGGGGGTTGATCATTCTGATCACGGATGACCGTATTTAAAATCCCTTCTTGCCAAAAAATTTGGGCACCTTTACCTAATCTATACTCGCTTGTACATCCCTTCTGGTCCCAGTTTGGTGCCTGAGGCCTTGAAGAGGCAATCATTCACGTGATTTTTGCATCAACTCCTTGTTGCATGAGACGACTCCGCGTCGCACGACTGCCCTGCATAAACTCCGCGTTGCTGCGGCTGCCCTCGCTCGCATCAGCGCGCTTCATCATTGCTTTTACGGCATATTGTCTCAGTTCTAACGCTATACCATGTGCAGATACACTACCGCAAGCATCGTGCACGATAATTGCTCAAGAAATCCGCAGCACAAGATAGTAAAGCGTCTTTTTAAACGTTGTGAGGACCGACCTCACCCGGCACCTCGCTGTGATACTCCAACGTTTGATCCATCCCTAGGGATCAACTTTGATTCACATCGCAGGGGACCTTGCAGGATTTGTCGAGACTCGGGTGCCTCAGTTGGCGGTGAGATATACGAAGATGTGTGCCTTTGTCCCCTATTCTCGGCGAATATCCGTACTGTCGGCGGGCTGACCATAAATGACAGCATGACCTCCACGGCTGATCAGCATAGCTTACGCAGCCCCGACTTGCAAGTTCCCATCGACTTCAATACGCTCGAGTTCCTTGCACCCGGAACTTCAGGAGCTGTCTACGCCATTGATAGGGAAAGAGTCTTGAAGGAGTACTATGACCACGACGGCGGCATCGTTGAGCGCCAGGTATTTCATCGCCTCGGCTCTCACCCGAATATTATCGGATTCTTTGGCGAAGCAGGCCCCAAATCTATCATTCTCGAACGGGGCATGCTTTTATCAGCGATGGGTCAAACTGCTGTTGCGTCCTTTGAAACACAAATGGCCTGGATCAGAGGCGCTGCGGAGGGGCTGCAGTATATGCATCAGCACGGAATAGTCCATGCTGATGTTGGTTGTGAAAATATGGTCATCGTCGAAGGTCGGTTGAAGCTCATTGACTTTGAAGGTTCCAGTATTGATGGAAAGGAGGCGGCCGCCGGATATAAATGGTATAATCGCCGGGACTCCATCGTTAACCCACAGAGTGATATCTTTGCTTACGGCTGTGTGGTATATCAAATCCTCACCGGCAAACCACCCTTCCATGAGTTTGCTGCATCCGACAATCGAAGCAACCTTGTACAGCGCTTGTACTCGGAGCATCGATTCCCGGAAGTTCAGGGATTACCTCTGAGTGACGTGATGTTGGGTTGCTGGTCTGGTTCCTTCAGTTCGATGGGCGAGATTATTGCAGCACTCAATTCACAGTCCAGCGCGCCGAATAATACATCACCTTTCGACTTGGATATCTGCAGCTGGGTATTAAACTTTTGTAAATTTCATTAGCACATGTTGAGCCTGACGTCTATCGCAGGCCTCTTTGGACACCGTCCCTTCATCTGGCAACGATGGCTCGCTCAAATCACTCTCTATATCAACTAGTCCATAAAGCGAGCTTGGACAATTGGAATTTGGAAGCGGGCGCCTATATAACCACTCACCTAAACACATCGGTGAATTCACGCAGGGCGAAGTCCAGGGTCGTCAACCCGCAGCTGAAGAGGAGACGCGGGAGGTACTCATCGGAAGCGGCTTAGAGCAGCCAGGTCTAGACGACACAGATGACGAGTTTAACGTCTAGTAGGTGGAGCAGTTGGTTGCTCGGTGGGGGAAGAGTTTATTTTCCCAAAGGTGACCAGATGGTACCACTGGGTGGGAGCTAAGGAGGAACATCCCGGACAAGCGGATGCTTCATGAGTCGGTGTACCAGGGCTTTGATGAGTGCATTGGTATTCTGAAATCGCGGACCAGGGCCGGTAAGTATTGGTATCTGTTGCATTGGCATATGGCCGCCTGTCTTGTGAGGACTTATGGGTGGACGAGAAACTGATGAGCCCGAATTGTATAGGTAGAGTCAAGGCAGGTGTGCTGGAGTAGTTAGCACGCGTTGAGCGCCGATGAGATGGACTCTGTAGGTAATGGCTCCTATGAAATCTAGCTGCCATTAAATCTACTCTCGTTAAGCAGTCAGATCTAAGAAACGCCCTATTGGCATTCACCCGCGCTCGAGAACCGTCACACAGGACTTCTTTTCGGCTTTTAGACAATCTACCGGAGCTTTTATTGCGTGTTACATGAAAGTCTTTCCTGGTATTGACAAAGACGTGTATTAATATGACATCACTTGCAGGTATATTGAGGAGTCTTTTCAGTAAAGTGCAATCAGTGATGATCAGTCTTAATGCCATATACTATTTATTGGTTTTACGTCTTGTTGAATCTCGCTGGGTGGTAGGTCTCCGAAATAAGGTATGACTTGACATCTGGAACACCGCCTTTACCAAATTGGTAAGTTATGTAACTGTGTATCCCTTTGCCATTTTCCAATTCGCGATGATCACAGATTCTTTTCAGCATGGCGAGGTATTGATCGCCGTACCCACCACGACCTCGAGCGGTCATCCAGCCCAGCAGGTTATGCGCAATGGCAAGGTCGTTGGGACCATAGCTTCGTGTGGGGAGATAGATCTTGACGTCAGGCTTACTGCCGTTTCGTGGGGCAATATCGAAATAGTACGCAAAGGTGTCGGCCTGGCTTTCTTGTTCTGACCACGTCTTGGCGGGGGGTGGCGGGAGTGGAAAGTTCTGATCTTCGGGATAGTCGGCCGGGAGCTCGAGGACAGTCGTAATGAGGGAGCGGAGGTCTTGTAGGTTGTCTTCGGTGATGTCAAGTCGACCACCCATTGTCATGATCTCCCGCACAGAGTTGAAGCTCGTGTTCTTCGTTACGAAGTACCACTTCAGACGCGAATTGCTAGGAGCCACGTTATCCCACGCCAGCACGCTATGTGTCACATCAAATGTCAGCGACGAGTTCATGCACATGTGTCAAGCATTCGAAGCTTAACATACATAGGACTGAGTAGGCTGCCCTCTGGATTGTCTGCCAGGAAGGCTTTCAAAGCACGATGAGCAGGATTCTCTGGATCCAGCTTTGTAATAGCGTCATGCCATTCGCTCATGGTGGATTCGTCCCGAGATAAGAAGTATGACTTGAGCTCCAGCCGTTCGGAGCCATGATCAATGGCATGGAGAAAGTTGGAGGACTTCCGGCTCCCGTTCTCGATAGCTTCGAGGAAGAAGCGAGACAAGGTAAAATCAGCATGTGGAACCAGCCTTGCAACGTCGTGCATGTACTGGAGGGAAAGCTTGTGGTTCGCAGGATCCTGGCAGGACCCTGAGCCGGGGTTCAGTGGTTCCCACGAGTAGCTGATCTTAGGTTTCGATGTTGCTGTGTTCCACTTCCAAGCATACTCTATCGGTGAGCAATCCTGCGCGATGCGTGACACCCACCTGGGACGCCCGTCAGTACCCGGGGCAGGTCCCAGCCAAGGGACCTATGATACAGTCAGACGGATGAGTTTTTCAGGGACTGGCCTTGAACAGGAGACTGACAATGCAATGGTAATGAAATAGTAGTATTTCGTACTGCCTCTGAATCGAATATTGTGCTGCCTCGGCCATTACAGCCAACTGGTATCCCGTATGCTGCCACCAGAACTCGAAGCTGGGGTCTTGGAGTGGCAAACACGTCTTTACAAGTGAATGCCATACCTTCAGAGGCTGGCTATGCAGCTGGTCATTCATGATGTTTTGGATCGAAAAGGAAAAACGGCTGTGCAAGTAACGATGAAGCAGCGAGGCTGGGCAGGGAAAGGCTTCTGATCACAGAGGGCCCTGCTAATGATGCAGGAAATAAGTCTCCCCTGCTGAGGAGGATGTGGATATGCATGTATCTGTACTTGGAAATACAAGAACACACAACCGACCGACCGGCGGATCCCTCTGTATGCCGGCGTGATCATGCACGCCCGGCGGGTTGTTGTGTCAGCCTTCCGGACATGCATAAGCGGAGGCTTGGACGGGCAAAGTGCACGATTGACGTTGGCCTACCACCCGGAGCATTGCTGGCCCACAGCTATGTGCCCTTCTCCGGCGCCATTGTGTGCAGATCACAGTCAAAGAAGATGTCAATGATGCGCCTCGAAAGTACGTTAAAGGACGCGTTGAAAGGAGTGAATGCAAGGCATTCCAAGGTGGCCAGGTCAAGCCCTTACACTTCGCCTGCCTGCTCACCACTCGCATCGAAAGATCGATACAATCACCCACAAAGCAACGAGAATGGTTTCAAAGATTGTCCAGTTGGCAGAAGCCATTCTCAACAACACAAGCGCTATCGACACGTACCTCGAGGAGAACAGTCTTCCAAGCCCGTCCTTTGACATCGATGGCCCTGTGAATTTCGGGATCAGATCCGAACATGTCGAAGCTTCGCGAATAAAAGTCATCGAAGCTTCGATAGAGCTGGCTGATCTGCTCCATGGCCCCATGAACTTCCTGAGACCTCTGGTACACCCAGTTCATTCCTTTGCCTGATACAGTAGGCATACTGACTGCCTTCCATTGTGCTGACCAGGCAGTAGGAAAGTGGTGCCCCGTTGGAGGCTATTTCCAAATGGGACATTGCGACAAAGATACCAGTAGGGGAGACGGTCTCCTATGCGGATCTGGCGCAGCAGTGCGACGTCCACGAAACTGATATGCAGCGCATCTTGCGGTATGTTATGGTCTTCCACCGGCTTTTCCATGAACCGCGACCAGGCTACGTGGGACATAGTTTGGCCTCGCGACTTCTGGCAGAGGAGCCGTTGCTGCGCCAGGGTTTGTGGCTCTTAGCCGAAGACACTTTCTCGTCAAGCAGCTGCATTGTCCGAGCCCTCGAAAAGTTCAAGAAAGGCCAAGAACCGAACCACACGGGTTTCCAGGTGGCCCACGACACAGAGCTGTCGGCATACGATTACATGGAGTCGCACCCAGAGTATGCTCACCGGTTTGGAATGGCGCAAAACTCGTATGCCAGCTTCCCAAATCGTCCAGCCATAACAGAAACTCGGATGACGCTGAATGGGGCCTTTGATTGGTCTTCGGTGAAATCAGGTCTTGTAGTCGATCTGGGGGGATCCCATGGTACCGATGCCGTTCACATTGCGACGAATAACCCCCAACTACGCGTCATGATTCAAGACCTCCCTACTCAGCTGGAAGGGGCCGAGACCAAATTACCCAAGGATTTACTGGACAGTGGCCGCATCTCATTCATGCCTCACAACTTCTTCACGCCCCAGACTGTTTCTGCCGACGTGTATCTAATCAAGCAGTGCCTGCACAACTGGCCAGATCATTACTGCGTTGAAATCTTCAAGAATCTGGTCCCGGCTCTCAAGCCCGGGGCTAGACTTGTCATCGTCGACAGCGCTGCACCCCCGCCTGGCGAGATGACACCGTTGGATGACCGGACTGTCAGGTGAGTGTCTACAAGTCCGGGCCACTTTATCCTTCTGCTTACCGGGGTTTACTTCAGAGCCTTTGACATCTTGATGCTCGCCAAGGCGAGGGGTCGTGAGCGCGAGGAGAGTGAGTGGCTGAAGATACTCAAGGAGGCGGACCAACGCTTCGACATCGTGAGTCGGAGAAGGTTCAATACCAAGGGCGATTTCGGTCCTTTCACGGGGATCATTGAGGTTGCCTTTGATGCCCAGGCGGAATAGGGGCCACAATCCAGCAAGTCTCTTGCCACATGCGTCTCTGTTCATTCTATCTCTTGCTGCTCGGCCCCTTCCTAAAGCACCGTGTCTGTATGCTGCATCCAACTGAACATATTTGCTTGCCAGTCATTATAAAACGCAAGTGGTGTGTTTGAGAAGAGAGGTTATGGCCCTATGAACGGTAGAACCCCCAAAGGGAGACATGGTTAGATATCTGCAAAGCGAGTGTAGGTATCGTATGAATTACTGGCTATTGAAGTCACAGAAATTCACAGTAT
Organism: Amphichorda felina; assembly: GCA_016490725.1. Taxonomy (NCBI): domain Eukaryota; kingdom Fungi; phylum Ascomycota; class Sordariomycetes; order Hypocreales; family Bionectriaceae; genus Amphichorda; species Amphichorda felina. The sequence continues at coordinate 16,407 of JAEMHR010000164.1, forward strand.
TATGCGTGGTACAGTGGTATACCAACCAAGACCAGCTGCAAAAGTTACCGACACGTGTGCGCTTGTTACATGACGTGAACCCAAGTCAAGTGATGATTTAGCTACTAGGCACTTCAGCTAATTAAGTCATGCATTGCATGCGGAACACAACCCTCTGTTGAGAACCCCAAAAGTGAATTGGACCAAAATCTCTAGTGTTGTATGCCGTTATCAAATTGCGCCTTGGCCTAACTTCCGGAAACAAGTCACTCGACCTTCTCATCTTACGCTTGTTCACTGGTCGGTGAGCACAATCCTCCGCACAAGTTCAGCCGCTTCTATCAAATGTTCGCGGAACTTTGTTGCGCGACCATCTTCCCTTGTTGCAACAGAGAAGAAAGCGCTGAGAGGGAAAATTAGTATTTTCAGTAGTCGTGAGCAGGTAGCGTTCATATACGTACCATTCTTCGTTCACCTCGTAGTGCAGCCACAGAGCCTCTCTATCCCTCCACAAGCAGCCTTTCTCCAGCATGCCTGCTTCGAAGCAATTGCTGATCATCAATCTCGGCCTCACTCGTTTGTAGACAGGATCCCGGAACAGTGACGGCACAGCATCATCTTTTTCCAGAAGAGCATGTAAGGCGGTGAGGGTGCGCTCCCAACCTAGGTTCCTTCGCGCCTTGTTTATGGACGCAACATGAGCCCGAGTGGCGTTGACGAGCAGGTTCCGGCACTCCCATCGTCCCACAGACGTGTCACCTGCAGCTTGAAGGAAGGCGGCAACCTGTGGATTGACAACCTGTATGATATCAACACGTCCCATATGGTATTGTGCTTGGTTGACTGTTTCGAAGCATGGCGGTGACTCGCCATACAGTGATCTGGCAGCTAGCTGCACAATCATCTGGAAAACGCTGTTGGGGGACATCTTTTGCGCCCGGAGAAATCTAGAGCCGTAGCCTTCGAAAAGATAATGCACATGCTCCGAATTCTGGACGAAGCGGGCGTATTGAGGCCGAACTATGTCAACATGGGCTTCGAGTTTGGCATCCAGCTGCAGAGGGAGGTAGACGGGTACCAGGGCCGCTGCGGTTGGAGCGTCTTGGCTTTCTGCTCCTGCATCGAAACCTTTCTCGATGGCCGCGGCAATCTCATCGTTCAGTCTATTCAATGTCATGGCGTCCATCATGGTGTGCTCGCCCAGCGTGGCGGAATACCCATTCTTACACACGATAAACTGCAGGGACTTGTCATGCCATCGATTGGCCGCATCCTCGTCGCCTCCAAAGTGGAACTGCCGCCCCCTCTCAGACTGCGTGGAGGGAGAGGCTTCGTCCAGAGACACGGTGAAGGCCGCGGCCTCGATTGTTGCGATGCTGGAGGCGTTCTCGGGGCTCAGCTGCTGGAGTCGCTCTCGTGCCTCTGACCAAGGCTGGCGGTGATCAGCCGTGAAGATGGTCACAAAGGAACGGCGCTCCGCCACTTCATGGTTCAACACCAGCTCAAAGGCGTTGAAAAGCTCGCGGCAGGTGACAGGTCGATGGTCTAGCACGAGGTCTATCTTGAAGGCGTGGCCTTTCCAGAAACTGACAAGGTAGGCATTGCCGGGGTGCCGTTGCATGCGGTCGCTTTCAGCACCAGGAATGCGGACTGCGTTGAAGATCCAGGGATAGTATGCATTGGTAAGCTCTTGCTCGTTTAGGATGACTGGGCCGACCAGGCCAGCCTCCATCCGCGATCTAAGCTGATTGGCCGTGTGTGCCAGAATCGCAGCTCGCTCTGACTGAGAATGCTGCCTCTTGCTGAATGGGTGGCCGAGCCAGAAGCTTGAGCAGGGAGTGAGAGACACCCGACGGTCCAGGAACCCGCGGCGAAGCTGTGGTTCCGCCGCCCAGTTGTCGATGGATGGGTCATTTGCTCTAGCTGCTGCGCGGTCGTATAGGAGGCGGCCTGAGCTGCCCGGCCGTTTGAATTCTTCCACCGCGCGCATGGTAACCTCGAGCTCCGTGGGGGTTGCGAATGCTTTGACCCCTGTTAAGAAGGCAGTACAGAGCGCGTTGATATCGGGTAGGGGGAATTTCGGCAGCTTGTTCGCCACGAAATCAACATCTCCTTTGCTCCCCTGCTCCCGGAAGTCGGCATTGCCATGTGCTGGCTGTGAAGGAATAGCTGACTCTGACGATGTCTCTTGGCTTGCCACAGTCAATGTCGCTATCAGGGACAATAACGTATTTTTCTGATCATGCGATATGCCAAGCTCCGTAACGTATCGAATGATTGGTTCCATCTTGATAGGCACTCTTGTAATAGACGGGGGTATTTTGGTTGATGAATTCGGAAGACGGCTGACCAATGCTGGGACGATGGAGCTGGCAGGGCGGAAGAGCCTGTATCTTGCATCTCGCAGGTCATAAGATCAGCCAAGTTATACGAGCGGGAAGAAGAAGGCGCTCCACCAAGCCAGTAGTGTAAGGAGGTGGTGATGCAGTAGCCATGGTTCGATCAAGCTCGGCCCCGGACGGCCTCCACGGATTGGAATCCTCCGGTGATGTTACCTACGGCCGCGATTGCATCAATACAACTTGCACCCCGTATCCACAGTGTAGAAGTACTTTGGTGCTTAGCTGCTTAGCTGCTTAGCTGCTTAGCTGCTTAGCTGCTTAGCCCTGAACGGCAGTCCTGATATGAGGTCGAGGACGAGACGCGGGCGTACGGCGTCTAGATGCAAGGCCAGGAAGAAAAGCCACATGCAGGTATATCCCTCCTTCATAGTCGAGGCAGCAGTTTCAGCCAACCTTGTCAGCCGCACAACCGATGCACAGGCAGTGAGAATCTTACATGCATGCCGTTATCCGGGCCGCATACGCGACTTAAACATGTGGAAATGAGGCCAGATGCAGAAATGGCTGTAATTTTGGCCTTTGAGCATGATCTAGGCCAGGTACTTCCCCATATTTCTCCACCCATGACGCTGTGTGCTTGAATGTTCTTGGGAGCAGTATACAGAAGAATCATGGTCGGTAAACCTCGTCTTATCTACATGTAGTTTTGATGCAGGCATAGCATCATCTGTCTGTCAGTTGGGCAGGGGAGCCTAGGTGACGAACTAGCCAAAAGCAGCCCCTCGACAGATGTGAGCTAAAGGGAATTCCTCTCCAAGCACGTTGTATGCAATGCTACGCATTCATCCCCTGTGTATTATAGACAACTTGAACCAAGGCATCCATGCTCTTTTTTTTTTCGAGTACATATCGCTCATAGTTGACGTAGCAGTCTTCCAACCAACGTTCGATACGACACAATCCCCAATCCGACGACACGGCTCTCCATGAACCCTCGGTGCTGCACCGATCGCGACATGAGTGCGAAAAGAGCAGCATGTGACCGATGTCACAAGATGAAGATGCAGTGCAAGACGGATGGGTCCGGTCAGCAGTGCCAGCGTTGCCGAGCTGCCAATGTCAATTGTCATTACAGTGAGCCCGGTAAACCGGGAAGACCTGTCAGTAAGGCCGGCGTGGGGAGGAATCAGGCTGTACGGCTTATTCCAGACGGAACGGCAGTCTTGGAATCTGGCAGTTGTCCCGTGGACTATGAAGTCGACTGGGATCCAACCACATTCGCGAGTTACGGCTCCAATGAGGACTCTTTCAGCATGATAAACGACCATCCGGGACATTGGGCACAGCAGATGATTGGCCATGGTGACTTGGGCAGTACTGGTCTCTATGCGGATATGAGCAGGCCGCATGGGCCATCCGACTGGTCTTCCACTACGACTGCATCTGACGAGTCCCCCCCAAGTCTAACACCAAGTACTACCTTCAGCACTCGACGACCTCATAGGGGAAGCCTCCGGGATAGTGAAAGCGGGGCCGAGGCAATGGCCACAAGGAAAGGGAGAGCGGGTTTGGTTGACGGCACCTACACCCACAATCTGGCATACTTCCAAGTCAAGATAGCCCGCATGATGAGCTTTGATGGGAGCACGGACCCATTCCGACTTGAACTGGACGCCGCCCATGTGCTGCAAAGCTCCTTGGAGTTTCTCGAACTCGTCGAACTGCCTGCGAGCGCCGCTCGCACGGCGGCCAAGGGTCTGCAGCAGCCATCACCGGTCGACACCGCCATCTTCCTACAGCTGTCTTCGCTATCTATGCGCCTCACGGAGATGCACTACCTGCTATACTCGTCCATACACGGCTGTCTCCAGCAGGGGGGTGCCGAGTCGAGTCATGAGGACGATGCGGTGCCAAGATCGACAACGGAGCTGCCACTGTTCTCCATTGCGGGGGTAAAACTGGCCCCCTCGCCTCAGCTTCGACTTGAACTTATCCTCCACACTGCAGTGCACCACCTGCGGTGCATCCAAGGAAGTCTGAAAGGTCTAGAGGCGCTTGAATCGGTCAGCACCGGTCTAAGTATGCATGCTCATGGTATAATCAGCCAGGATCAGACGGCCTGCCTGTCAAAGATCCGGCTTGTCCTGGGCAAAATAAAACGCGAACGGGGAATAGACATCGCGCTCTAGCAGGAGCATTGCGGCAAAGCATTCGCCAAGTATACGAATAGAATAAGGTTCTTGGGGGGGGGGGGGTGTTGAATCTGAGACCCCAAAGTACATGCATAGCGAGTGCAATAGACAGGCGAGTGCAATAGACAGACGTGTGTAACAAAAGTCTCAACCCCTAAGACAGGAAACCTCAATAGAAACACAACAGACCATCTGGCCAATTGAAGCTAATCGCTATACTCTTGCCCATATACCTGTGATAATGATAAACAGCGGTACTACCTATCCTTCTACGTTGATCGATTACATTACTATAGCCTATTCCCGGTTTCCAGGCTAGACCTTCTTAGGGTTCTAACGCCTTTCTACGCCTATGATAACCATTCCGCTTATAATAGCGCCTATTGTAAACCCTATCTTATTTAGGATTATACTAATCATTTGTCCTAATCCTGTACTTCACGCCTGTGTTCTTAATAAGCGAGAACTACGCGTTTATTTGCGGCTTTCTCTAGTCAGATACGCCATGGACGGGACGGGACGGGACGAGGCGTCGCAAGCTGACTGCAGCTCAGATGGCACCAGCATCGACCCACGCGGATATATAAATGGCAGAGACGTATAATGCATGTAAGATCAAAGAAGAGAAGTGCACCAATTCAGGCTAATGTCCCTTCTTGACGCAATATCACCAGGCGCAACAGATCCGCGGTCCCATCTTCAATTGGAGAGGCACATCCAGGGTCCCGTCCAGGGCTGCAGAATGTATGGACTGGTCTAGGCGCGTCTTTGCCATCGCAAGACCCCCGCAGCAGGCCCGAAGCTCCGGGAAAGTAGGCGATATTCAGGATGGCGTGGAAACCCGCCGGGTAATCCTGCTCATGCATGTTGGCTGGGGACGCCGGATTGTCGTCCCGGCACACCGAATGGGACATAGTCTGGGTAGCAGAGAGAGACGAGGAACATATTGACCTGTCCCACGCGCCACCTGCCTATTCCCTCCTTCTCACCCCGTCTCCTTCAGTTTCGAGCATTGAAGAGACAGTCGCCAGACTCCTCCTTGTCAACCCTTGTCAGCCCTTGTCTCTTTCGTTTCACCAGAATGGGTGAAAAGATCACGGAGACTGCTGAGCCTCCAGACCCAATAGCTCCCGCCACTCGCGATGCTGCGCCCGTTGACGACGCGCCCGTTGACGATGCGCTCAAGACAGAATACATGCAGGGCTGGGCGCTCGTCACCCTGGTCTTGGCCTTCATGTCCATTTCCTTCGTCCTGGCATTAGACAACACCATTCTAGGTTCGGTCTCGTCTACAACAAACCCACTTCCTGCTAACGCAGCTGTCCAGCTACTGCGATACCACAGATCACGAGCGACTTCAGAAGCCTGAACGACATAGGCTGGTATGGCTCGTCCTACCTGATGGCGCAGATGGCCATGCTGCCCACCTGCGGCCGGCTCTACACCGTTTACAATATTAAATGGACCTACTGCATCATGCTTGTCATCTTTGAGGCTGGGTCTGTCATCTCGGCGGTTGCCCCCAATTCAACGACCCTCATAGTTGGGAGGGCCATTTCCGGCGTGGGCGCTGCTGGCCTGGTGAGCGGTGCAACCACGATAATGTCATACTGCGTAGCACTGAAGACCCAGGCGATTGCTCTGCCCGTCGTGTTTGGCCTGTATGGCATCGGGTCTGCCATGGGACCCCTTGTGGGAGGTGCCATTACTGATAACCAGACTCTCACCTGGCGTTTCATCTTTTGGATCAACCTGCGTATGTACCGCACTTCTAACCTTCTGTAAGGCTAGCCAGCTGACCGACTCCCCGGTAGCCTTTGGAGCCGTTGGGCTTCTGCTTATCTGGTTCACCCTGAAGAAGCCTCCGCCAGCCGCCAAGGGGGCCTTGCCGTGGTTGCAAAAGATACGACAGCTCGATATCCCCGGAGCGATTGTCCTCTTAGGCTCGACTACCTGCTTGAATTTGACCCTTCAGTGGGGAGGCATTGTCTACCCGTGGTCTCACCCAAACGTCTTTGGGTGTCTGATTGGCTTTGCAGTTCTCTTGGTTGGCTTCATCTTCCTCCAGGCCCGGGGGAAAGAGAGGTACATTTTCCATATCGCCCAGATTCCGCCAGGATGCTGTTTACTTTGCTGACGGAACCCCAGCTCAACCATTCCTCTTCACATCTTGCGCAATCGGACTGTCTTTGTGTCATGCAGCTTCATGATGCTCATCCAGGTGGCCATCGTCCAGCAGACCTACTACTGGCCCATCTACTTCCAATCAGTACAGAACACGAGTGCTAGGGATTCGGGGGTATTCCTGCTTCCTATCATAGTTTCCAACAGCGTCGCCACGCTTGTTGCCGGGTACGTCGCATCCAAGACAGGCCACTACGTACCCCTGATGTGGTTTGGGTGTCCGGTGTTGGCAATCGGAGCTGGACTCTACCAGCTCATAGGCACCAGTGGCACTCGTGGACTATGGATAGCAGCCCAGATACTGAGCGGGGCCGGCTATGGGAGTTGTGGGCAGATGCCAATCCTGGCGGTCCAGGTCGTCCTCAGCAAGGCAGACGTGCCGACCGGCCTCGTCATAGTCATGTTCTTCCAGATCCTTGGCGGCACATTGGCACCAAGTGTTGGGCAGAACATTTTTGTCGACATCCTCCTACGCCGGCTAAGAGATGTGGGTGGAATAGACGGAGATGCTGTCGTTGCGGCTGGTGGGAGAGAGTTCCGGAGCATTGTACCGCCAGAGCTCCTGAATCAGGTCATTGGGGCCTTCTCTTCTGCTCTAGCAAACGTCTTCTGGGTATCCTTGGCAAGTCCATTATTAGCATGGATGGTGAGTTGGGCAATGGAGTGGCGCAAGCTATCCGATGGCAAAGAGAATGAGCCGGAGGATATCCTCGCCCCAAACACAGTCCCGCAGAGCGTGCAACAGCAAGGCTGAAATGGTTGAATAGCGGCGCGTATCGGCGCCGGGCTAGTGCCCGTGATGCCGATCGCGGCCGCCGATTGCGTGGTTTGTATCTAACGGCAGCAGACATCGGTAGCAACCGGGTAAAACGTATCCGCTAAATACGATCCCGTCATCTATTTGGAGTTTAGGTATAGTCTGGGTCAAAGGTAGGGATCGGTTGGAATTTTCAAATATTGCATGATATTGATATATATATTAAAACCTCTATATATTTACTAAATAATTAAATGTTATTTCTTTGTATTATTAATATAAATACTAACATTAATATTACTATTAATACCATTAACGTGTTTTACATACGAGCGAACCATGTAAGCGAGCGAACCACCCCCTACCTAGACGCGTAACTTTTGGTAATACCAATCAGTACTATTGTAGGCTACAGCCTGATATAGTAAACCCGGCCTCACTAGAAATCCGGCTCCGCCGGATCCTGGCTTTGCCGGTTCAGGTACCCCAGCTACCTAGTATCACAGCTACGGCCGTCTCGGCCGTCTTGGCCACAGCACGTGGTTGCCGGGGGGTTCGAATGCCCTCGAGAATGCTCCGAGATCACGGCCGTCCCGGCAACCACGGCCGAGACGATCGACGCGGTGGAATGCCCCAAAGCGCCAAAGGAGCGCCCCGGGATCTCCACAGCAGTGTTGGCGTCTATAAAGGAGGAAGCCGTATTTAGACTGGAGATTTCCTTCATTTCTTCCCCTTAGCTTTGGATAGACAATTCTAGGGACACCTTTCGTTGAACAAACTCGGGACCAGCCCTTAACAAGTATTACTATTAGTACTAGTATTAAATACACACCCTGCTAGGTACCCTCGATATATCCCCCAGAGTGCAAACGGGAATAACAATACCCATCCCGGCACAAACCACTAGTGCTGATGCTAGATTTTAGTCCTTCTTCGGGGTATGAGTTGGCCTATACCAAATGAAATTCGGAAGTATCTTTCGGGAAGTTGATTTGCTCCATTTTTGACCCATCTTCATCTCGGCACTCGTCATAACCCCTGCGTGCATTGCAGCCGATTATGGCGCCGGGAGATGGCACCCCAATTAGCCCTGAGCTGAGCATAGGGAAACTCCACATATCCGCCGGCATGCATATGTGCGTCCGGATATTAATCCCAGGCGAAGAATATAACCAGGAACCTCTCCAGGTTGCAACTGCATCAACGGCAAGGGCCTAGATAACAACCGGCGGCGGAGCAACGAGGCCTGGGTTGCAGTCTCGGAGACTTTGGGTGATCCATAAGCCGGGGTTGCTGCATCGCTTGGATTCTGAGTAATTCAGCCTGTAGGCGTAATCGCAAAAGGATTCAGTTCAAGGCTTTTGGAGAATCAGAGATACATCAATGGAGGACATTGGCTGCAGGAGTCAACTTGCCCTTCAAAAGCTTTCATAGCGTACTCGCCATCCTCAGCTATATGTTGAAGGCACCAATGACTCCTCCTGGCACGCCCGTTGTCAACTCGTTAGCAAATCAAAAGGCGGCGTTGACCAACATCTTCAAAGCATGTGTCAGATAGGAGCCTAAACCTGATATGATGCTTGAGCATGAGCTGCTCTAAAAGAGAAAATATTATTCTGTCGCTTTACAAAGTACTAGATATAAATTTTGCTTCCCGACCGAAGAGGTCCAGAGAGAGGAAATTCTTAACCTCAACTACCCTTGAATTCAACGTACAGGAAAAATTGAGAGAGACAATAAGATAGCGTAAAATAAAATAACTTCTTTGTGTTAACAGAAAAATTCCGAGTTATGATTCAGATATTTCACCACACTCTAGAGCTTTAGAATTGTCGGTGTGGGTAAGAAGGGTTATTGTGTCGCCACTCAAAGAACTCGAGCATAGAAGCTGGTTTGCACGGATGAGCCTCCCCGGTGTAAGACCATACTGATAGAGAGACCAGCATCCTGCCCTCTTTCCCAAAGGGAACTACTAAGGAAGGTATTAGCAATTGGGAGAGTGAGCGCCAGCAAATGTTGGCTGTCGTATGTACATTTGTCTACCGTTTCTATGCGGATAGCAGACTCCTGGATTCATCTGTCTGCCAGGATAGTTGTAGCTAGGTAGGCTGCAGATCGGTAGAATAACTCGCACAGCGTCGGTTCGTAGATTCTACCAGAGAGCTGTCTATGACTGTAAAGATATTGCGAACAGCAGTAAACCAGCCAGCAGACAGTAGGATACGTGTGCGCAAGCAAATCTTCCCGAGCCAGCCACCTCCCTTGGCTACGAACATTGATGTGATGCTTGTTGGATTAGGTTGAAGCCACTGCACATTGACAGAGAAGGGGGACTGAAGAATAAATAATGTCTTGAAGTGCTTTTCATATCCGAACCCACTAAGCCTTGATGTTCTGGATGTCCGCGACTCTCGTCAGCCAGTTATCATTCTTCATTGTAAGGTAGACATAAATATCTACAGCAAAACCAATGTACTCGTGAATGACGAAAGCCCAGACGTGCTTGGCACAATATGGGTATTTCCTTAGAAAGGACGAGTAGCTCCAAATCAAGCCACCCCATCCGCAGACCATCCAAGCTACGTAAGCATATCTGGGATCCAGTCGTTAGGAAGTACACCAAAGCATTTATGAAGTCCACGTACGCGATCAAGGGCATTGTGTAGAGGGTCTTGAACCAGATCATCAAGGAAGCCATGACCCAGACGGGACGGGCCAGACGTTCCACCATTTTCCAGGTTGTGTATGGGTGACGCCTGTGACAGTGTGTCAGTGGCATGTACAACACTCCGCATATCCATATCATGACTTGACTCACTTCATCATCTTGCGGAGTCCCGGGTTCACAAATAGAAATCCGAGGAACGAGCGGAAGTTTCCTCTATCCCATCGAAGAATCTGCCATACAAACTTATGGTCTCGTGGAATATTAGTGGTAACTTCGGCTTCTGGGGTATTTTGAATCGACACTTCCCATCCACGGTCAAACACCCATTCGGTCAAGACCACATCGTCGGCAGTATTGACAATCCTTCGGCCAATGACCTCGTGCGTGTATGCTTGGGCAAAGTCTGGATCTTGTAGAATGCTCGCCCGGATAAACAGAGTTCGGGCCGACAGGCACCAACATCCACCATCTGCTGCAAAATGCACCTCTCGCGAGCCTTTCCATAGGGATAGGTCGTATGTGGCGGTGGCCTCCCATGGCGTGATGACGCGTGGATCTCGACGCTCGATGGGGATTTCGGCACTGGTTGTATTAGAAACAAGAACAGTCAAGTCGTATGATGTTCACCAACCTCTGAATGCCTGCCACAGCACCGACCTGGTCGTTCTCAAATGGGGCTAAAAGATGCGGCATGACACCCTTCTCTCTCCAATACACATCATCATCCACTAGAGCAAGTATCTTTCCCTTGGCGGCATCCACACCGACCATAAGCTGCTGGCGCTTGTTCGCGAAAGGTGCCAGAAGAACAATGATCTTGTCAGCATACTCCTCGAGTGGCTCGAGTAGCTTTCTAACTCTGGCCTCGTCCCTTTTCACTGTAACAACAATGACCTCGAGAGGGTTGGACTCGAGCCAGAGCCGCATGCATTCCGTGAAGGTTGGTTCGGTGTCGATTGTCGGAGCGATGATAGTCACATCGCCTGAGCTGTGGGAAGGCTTCTCGGGCAAAGGAGTGGTTCGGTACTTCCTGGCGTAATGTGATATCAATGCTTTGTCGCATACGTTCCACACCCTGCCATGGTCAGCCAGCTTCGTCTTTCCACGAGTCGAGCATGGAAAAGTACCACAGTGCCGCTAGAGCCAACGCCATTTTGATGACTGGTTCTCTACGAACACAAGTTTCCAACAGGGGCAAAGCCGACAGGACCGTCTTTGGGCGAGAAAGACCTGACGAGTAGAGTCTCGATTCACAGTGCTACCCAGATAATAAAAACATGAGACCAATGGCCGCGGGTTCAGGGGAGTTTTCAGTAGCTGCTTTGCACAACCAATCTCAGCTGTAGCACAAATTCAATGTTGGAGCAGTCCGGATGTACAAGACGAATCGTGCTTCTCTGGTGATAAGAATCCGACCCCTCCTCCCCCGGACGGTTTGTACATAGACAGATAGAGACGGGAATATGAACCATGGGTTGGAGAAATCTTCCCTATCCCCCCGGCTGGTTGGGAATGCACCTGGATGGTATCCGGCTGGTTGGAAATGCACCTGCATGGCATCCGGCGGATTGGAAAAGCACCTGCATGGTATCCGGCAGATTTTAATACATCCAAACACGTGCCGACCCGTTATCAAGCTCGACAGCTACCCATGCAGTAGGATTTGTATCTTGTTCGCAGTTCCGCAGTGACTGGGTAATTTACATCTGCCGATCCTCGGAACATGTCGGTTCATCACCTAGAACAGCATTAAGAGCCCTTGAGCTGCGATTAGGGCTACTTCCTTGCAACTATTCAACATACTCCTCTTTCAAATTCAGCAGTAGCTGTCTGGAGCTGCACCTTTAACTGACTGCTCTGTCAGCTAACCACGAGAACCTCGAAATAATGTCTATCCCGGAGAGCGCCACAGATGCTGCATGTGTTGCCTTTTTCTGTGCCCAGGCCGCCGCCCCAGACGAAGAATACCTGAGGGCGTTATATCTTTTTCTGAGCCATAATACGCATGGCCAGCTATTCCTGCGCGAAATCTCCAATCTCAAAGATAGTGTGGTTCTTTCCACCCTGGCTGCATCACACGAGCATGTCGGATCCCTAAAAGGCTTCGATTCCCTAGACTGCCTACAAGAATGGGCGGCCAGTGGAATCTGTGGACCGCTGGCTGGAGTGAGATCTGGCATTGCAGCTCTCCCTTTGCTGGTCATTGTCCAGGTCGCCCAATACTTGAGATACCTTGAGTTCTGTGGTCTCACACACCGTGAGTTCCTTGCCAATGTCCAAGAGGGTGGTCTGCAGGGCTTCTGCGGCGGATTAGCGGTATGCTATGCACTATACTGTATGGCGTATGCGAGGAGGGTTTCACTGATATTTCTGTAGACTGCCATGGCTATTTCCTGTGCGACTGATGAGGCTGCCGCCGTCCAACATGCCGCCGCCGCTCTCCGCGTATTGATTGCGGTGGCTGCCTATGGCGAAGCCGCAGACGAGAATCGGGGTGCTTCCCCGACGACTATCGCCATCCGCCTACAGTACGAAGGCCAGGCCGATGACATTATCCAGTGCTTCCCAGGCGCATACGTTTCCGCTGTCACAGGGCCACTATCTGTCAGTGTCTCCGGGCCCAGCGGCCTTCTAGAAGAACTCTTCGCCTATGTCCGAAATGAGGAGCAGCTACAAGCACGCATCATCGACGTCCGCGGAAGGCTACACTCCCCTGAGAACAGTGAGCTCGCTGCGACGCTGTGCAGGCTATGTCGTGAAACAACCGGCCTGCAACTCCCCGATGCGGCTGCGCTTCAGGTGCCAGTTCGGTCAAATATCACCGGCCAGAGATTGACAAACGGATCACTTACAGCTGAGCTTGTCACCGCGATTCTCGCCTCCAGGAGCGAATGGCACACCGTGCTGGTGGAAACTGCTGCAGATCTCAGGAGATCAGGTTTTGCTGCACCAGTGGCTGTCAATTTCGGTTTGACGGATGTCATATCCATCGATACATTCCTCGACAAAGGAGTACGCATATCCAAGACACTGGCAAGCAAACTCATCACTCCGGCAGCAGCAACTGGAGTTCCGCACAAGGTTGGTGGCTTTCTCAACCTGAGAGACCAGGCACTGACAGGAACAGGCACTTGACAATCCGATCCAAGAGTTCTCATACCCAGAGAATGCAGTCGCAGTCATCGGAGCCTCTGCCCGTCTGCCCGGCGCAAGGAACTTGGACGAGATGTGGGAACTCCTCTCCAGGGGGGAGGACAGACATGAACATGTGAGGTCGGATCGCTTCAACCTCCACAACAGCTACAGGGTCTCTCAAAGCAGTGATTCCACCAAGGCCCGCAACTACTATGGCAACTTCATCGACGACATCGACAAGTTCGACAATAGGTTTTTCGGGATCAACGCCCGTGAAATGGTCAATATGGACCCCCAGCAGCGCATGTTGCTCGAAGTGGCTTACGAGGCCATGGAATGCAGCGGCTACACCCGCTCCCATGTGCGGTCGCGTGGCGATCCTGTGGGATGCTTCATCGGCGCCAGTCTGATCGAATACCTGGAAAACACCACCGCGCATCCGCCGACGGCTTACACTGCGCCGGGTACAATCCGCGCGTTCCTCTGCGGAAGGCTCAGCTACCACTTCGGATGGACAGGCCCTGCTGAGGTCATCGATACAGCCTGCTCATCCTCGCTTGTGGCTATCAACAGAGCTGTCAGGGCTATACAGTCCGGCGAGTGTTCGTTGGCTCTCAGCGGTGGCGTGAACCTCATCACAGGGGTGAACAATTTCCTCGATCTTGGAAGAGCCGGCTTCTTAAGCCCAACAGGACAATGCAAGCCCTTCGACAAGTCAGCAGATGGCTATTGTCGGTCAGAAGGCGTAGGACTTGTTGTGCTCAAGTCGTTGAAGCAGGCTCGGCTTGACGGCGACAGCATCATGGGTGTTATTGTAGGGGCTGCCACTAATCAGGGAGGTCTCTCAGAAAGCATCACTATCCCTTCCTCTGATGCCCAGACAAAGCTGTACCAGTCACTGCTCCAGCAGGCAGCCATCCGACCTGAGCAAGTCACTTATGTGGAGGCACACGGAACCGGCACACAAGTGGGTGATCCTTTGGAGGTGCGCAGCATTCGCAATGTTTTTGGAGACAGCAACAGGCCCGAGGTGCTCCAGATTGGTTCCATCAAGGGAAACATCGGGCATTGTGAAACTGCCGCAGGTGCTGCAGGCCTCCTCAAGGTCATATGCATGCTCACACACGGTGCGATACCGCCCCAGGCGAGTCACCAGGTCCTAAATCCCAAGATCCCGCCTCTTTCGCAGGATCGAATGGCCATACCCTCAGAGCTCATGGACTGGGACGTGCCTTTCCGTGCCGCCCTCGTCAACTCTTACGGTGCTGCAGGCTCGAATGCCGCAATCCTCTGTTGCGAGGCTCCGAGGAAAGCCAAGCCTGCACAGGACCCTCTTGAGGCCGCAGGTAGTTTGAAGTGGCCCTTCATCCTCAGCGCAAAGTCTACGACGAGTCTCAAGAGAATCCAAGAGTCCCTAACGGATTATCTGACGAGGAAGGGTTCACAACTTTCCCTCGCGAGCATTGCTCGTACGTTGAGCGAAAGACGACAACGTCACAAGGACTTTGTTGTGTTCGAAGCCAGTGATGTTGAGGAGCTTGCGACCTCTCTATCCTCTGTCGACGGTCCGAAGCCAAGATTCAGACATGGTACTCCGAGATCGGTTGTTCTCACATTCGGTGGCCAAAGCAAGCAAACAATCGACCTGGACAGGAATCTATATGAGCAGTTCCCTAGCTTCAGGGCTACTTTGGATAACTGTGATTCGATCCTGCAAGAGCTGGGTTATCCCTCTATTTTCCCTGCCGTGTTCAGTACGGCCAGCATACAGGATACTGTTGTTCTGCAGACTGGCTTCGCCGCTGTACAGTATGCCCTGGCCAAGGCATGGCTGAGAGCCGGTCTGAAAGTTGATGCTGTGGTTGGCCATAGCCTCGGCGAGCTGACAGCACTAGCTGTCAGCGGGAGGGTTTCTATTCGAGACTGTCTCAAGCTCGTGGCAGCCCGTGCCGATCTGATGAAGAGTGAATGGGGCCAAGAAAGGGGCTGCATGCTCGCCGTCTTCGCCTGTGCGGACACTGTCAGGGACACGCTTGCGGGATTGGGCCTCGATATAGCGTGTTACAACTCGGAGACGAGCCAGGTCGTCAGCGGAGAGAAAGCTGCCATTGCCGAGCTTGAGACTCGGCTTCTATCTCAGTCACCGCCGATAAAGTCGTTGCGAATTGATACCAGCCACGCCTTCCACTCTCGTCTCGTGGACCCTATTCTTGGCCAACTCGACAGGGTCACAGACTCTGTTGAATGGAAGGAGCCGACTATCCCTATCGAGCTATGCACGCAGACACCAGCGGATCCAACAGCGTCCTATAGTCTATCCGATCATGCGCGCAACCCAGTATTCCTGGTCGACGCCGTGAAACGCTTAGAGCAAAGGCTCGGTCCCTGTGTCTTCTGTGAGGCAGGCATAAATACGCCCATCATTTCCATGATGAGAAGAGCAGTAACAAGACCAGAGAGCCATACTTTCGTTGCCATGTCATCGACAGATGAACTGGTCGGTTTCAACCTCGTTACGCGCACTGTGTGCACACTTTGGGAAGCGTCTGTTGATGTTACTCACTGGCAGTTTGCAGATGAGGCCTGTAGTATCGAATACGCTTGGCTACCGCCGTATCAATTCGATCCTACACCTGCCTGGCTTGAGAATATTGACCGTGCAGCTGTTCTTCAGTCCCAGTTAAATCTCAATGCCTCGAGCGATCAGCAACCCAAGGCCGTGGCAAAAGCGGCGAGAATGGTCGAATTACTGCCAAATTCCGATTCTACCGATAAGACGCAACGATTCCGTGTGCTCATTGACGGCGTCCGATGGCAGGAGATTGTTGCCGCTCACGCTGTTCGCAGTCGCCCCCTTTGTCCTGCATCATTGTACCTCGAGTGTGTTGCCATGGCTCTGGATATTTCAGCCAAGAACCCGGAGAGCTCTCCCCTTGAATTTCTCGATCTCGAGATCCAGGCTCCGCTGGGCCTGAACGCCAAGGCTGTCGAGATACTTGTACAGGAGGCGAGTGCGGAGATGTGGAAATTCCAGGTCATCAGTCGGGACAAGAAGGAGGTTTTGCATGCCAAGGGCTCCGTCTCTCGATCGACCAAGACGAAACTAGATACCACAGCTCGCCTTTTTGCCAACTTTTCCGGATCTCTCGCCCACGACGCTGATGCAGAGAGAATCAAGTCGAGGCGCGTTTACAATCTCTTCTCTCGGGTCGTCACATACGCGCCGGTACTCCAAGGTGTCTCTGACATCACCATCAGCGGCACAAAGGCAATGGCCAATATCATGATCCCCCTTGGTGGTTGTGGCGCTGAAGAAAGCACCTGTCGTCCTACTTGCGACGCAGTAGCTCTGGATAGTTTTATCCAAGTCGCCGGACTGTTGATCAACACCAGCGAAATGGTGGGCGAGAAGGAAGTCATGGTGTGCAGCGGGATCGACAGCAGCACCATTGCCCATGGTGTTGACCTTTCCGCGTCCCAATCCTGGAAGGTGTATGCCTCGTATACTGCACCAGACTCCAGTCGTGCCATCGGCGATGTGTTTGCCTTTGCGCCCGACGGCTCCTTCGCAGCCTCGCTTGCCGGATGTCGCTTTTCCAAACTCGAGATAGCAAAGCTTGAGCGACTTCTGGACCCAAGCAGCAAGAGCCCGAACGAAGGTGCAGGTCGGGTGCCACCTCCACAGCCTTCCGTCACACCGGACCCTGTATCGAGACTGGAAACTGGAAGCCCCGAGCCCATTTGGGGCGATGCGATTCGCCAAACACTTGCCCTGTATACCGGACTGGCATCTGATGAGATCATGGACGACGGGGTCTTGGGAGATCTTGGGCTCGACTCAATCGCGGCAATTGAAATGGCCGAGGAACTGCAGTCGTCCTACCAGATACTCATTAGCGGGCCCGACTTGCTCAATATCTCTGTCAAGCATTTGGAGGACAAGATAACTAGCAGGAATGGCCTACCTGCCAAGGTCTCCAATGTATCTTCCCAGGCCTCGATGGCGCCTGTGAAGGCATCGATGGTACCCATGGCCCCTCAGCATACAGTTCGTCGGACTCTCGAGGTTTACACCGGGCTGGACGCTTCAGAGATATCTAGCGACTCTCTGCTCGGGGACCTCGGACTCGACTCCATCGCTGCAATCGAGATGGCCGACGAACTTCAATCCGCTCATGACATATGTATCACTGGGCCTGACCTGCTCAATCTATCAGTCAAGGAACTCGAGAGCAAGCTTTACGGCCCAGGCAGTACGACAAGCGAAGAGACCAGCAGTGAGAGCACTAAAGAACTGGGCTCTCTCGCCACATCCATCTCCGAGCCTCAGGAGACCGATGACACAGCGGGGGCCTCAATGCTGGTGGCAGAAGGATTGCTTGTTTGTGCCGCTGAGTTTGAGAAAGCGGCGGCAAGCAAAGGGTTTCGATCCTTTTGGACGGAAGTGGCAGCTGATCAAGATGCCCTGACCCTCGCTTATGTCCTTGAAGCCTTCCGGGAGCTCGGAGTAGACTTGGCCTCGGCCACAAAGGGCGAGCATGTCCCGCAGATTAGCTGCATCCCCCGGCATAGCCGTCTGTCCCATCGTCTTTGGGAGATAGTGGCAAAACATGGTATTGTCGATATATCGGGCAGCGGCCAGATATTTCGCACCGGCAATCCTACCCCAAGCAGATCCTCTGCGAAGCTCCACGAAGAGTTCACCAGAAAGCACCCAAATTTCGCCACGGAAGCGCAGCTCGTTGCCATCACAGGACCTCGACTAGCAGAGTGCCTCCGTGGAGGCGTCGACCCGCTCAGTCTACTCTTTGGGCCACGTAGTGCTGCGAAAACCTTGGAGGAATTCTATTGCTATACGCCCATGTTTGCGACAATGACGAGTCAGTTGTTGACACTGGTGACGGTCTGCTCCAAGAACGCCAACCGTCACACCCCTCTAAGAATCCTCGAAGTTGGGGCCGGAACGGGAGGCACAACCGCAGAGCTTGCGACTCAGCTTGCGCGCCTGGGTATCGAGGTGGAGTATACCTTTACCGACATCTCTAGTACCATGGTGGCCAAGGCGAAGAAGCGATTTGCCCAGTATACTTGGATGTCTTACGAGAAGCTTGATGTCGAGCAGCCCGCACCGCAACACCTGCTGGGTAGGTTCGACATTGCAATCAGCACCATGTGTATCCATGCCACAAAGAGCAAGGTGGCGAGTACAGGTCACATTCGGAGGATGCTCAAGCCTGATGGATTCATGGTTCTTTCCGAACTGACGCGTCGTATTGACTGGTATGACATTGTGTTTGGTTTGTTGGAGGGCTGGTGGCGAGGCGATGGAGAAGCAGTGCATGATTCATATCCTCTCCAGTCTGCAGATACTTGGATGAGGATTTTCAATGAGGCTGGATTTGCATCGACAGTGCATACCGGCGGAGGGTCTGAAGAGTCGGATACACATCATTTGCTAATTGGTACTAACTGTTCGGTGTAACATGGGAAGTTTGTTAGTTATGTAATTACTACGGGTATTGCATGAATATTAATGTGCCCAAAGATAGTACCACGGCTTCTTTCCGAACATTTGGACCCAAATTTCCCTCATATCCCTTGGTGCCGCTGGCAGAAAATGAGGATACGGAGGCTATGAGTACCATGGCCGTGGAGGGTCTTCGTAGTGTCCTTCAGGGTAGGTCTCCGTGTCGTTAAAACAATGCTCGCCATTGCTAGAGAGAGACTGACTGCTCGGGGGTCCACCAACGCCACCGACGAGGCCGTGGATGCCATGTAGGCGGCTGCGGTTGCTCTTACCTCGCAATGGATTGCATTTAGGGCGCATTGCGTGCCAGGAGCTGAAGAATTGAATGACAACAACAAGACATGGTGCTTACCGGCTGACGGACGCAAATTCAAGAGATGGGTTTTCTCGTAACAGTTGGATATATATAACTCGCAAATACCTTTCAGATAGGGTTCGAGTCGCCTATAAAGAGACAGCTTTTATTCTATGTTCAACTGTATCCACGCCACATCTGGACCTCTACCCTGCTCATAAGAATCAGTATTCGGGAGCCCGCAAGGCAGCATACAGAGCACGAAGATCACACAGATCAGGTGGGCACAGTGGGAGCGTGTGAATATTTTCGCAAACCGATGAACTCTTTATTGGATGCCAAGATTTGATTTGAACTCAAACCCATGGCAGTCTATAGAATATATATTACCAATGCTCAGGGGTGAAACACTCTATGGTCTGGATTCGTCATCCCCCTGCGCATCGAACGTGGCTAGGTACTTACTGGAATCCTCAAATAGGGGCACCAGCCGAAGTCTCATCGGCAGTCAAGAAAAAACTACAATGGTAGGCAGAGACAATATGCATGCAACGGTGTATCCCATTTATATCCAGGTTCCAAACTCAAGCCAACGCCTTAGTACGTACGTACAGTCCATCCAGACAAGCCGCCTCCTGTAATTACAAACGCCCCTTTCAAGCATTATTCCGTCGTCACTCCACTTGTAGGCCCTCGAGCACATTCATTGCCTTGGTGCCTTCGCTCTCGAACCGGCTGACCATGGCTTCGCACTCGTGCTTCAGCAGCTTCTCCGCCTCGCCTGCATTGAAGTAGATCCACTCTTCCACCGTCATCCGCTTCTCCGGGCTGGAAAGTTCCTTGCCCTTCCTGAGAAGAGTCTCCACGACATTCTCCTTCCCATCTCCTGCAAACGGCGTACCGAGCACCGCATCGAGATCCAGTGGCTTCCAGGGGGTCTTACTCTGAAGCCCCGCGAGCACATTGCGTTTAGAAGGAGAGCTTCGCATCGGAGTCATCACCATTGGCGCCAGCGCGACTCGCTTTGTCGTGACACTTGCCCCTTCCCTAGATGACGGCGGCGCATTCTCAGCGTCAGATGACTGAGGGGACTGCGAAGGGGACAAGACAGCCTGTCGTGCCGAGGCGCTAGGCGAGACACCGTGTCCTGGCGTCGACGGGGGCTGTGCAAACTGTCGGGATGAAAGCGACAGAGCTCTGGGTGACTCCTGAACAGGAGACAATCCAGCCTCCTCGTCAAAAATCTCCGGTGCGGCCGCTAGTATCTTTGACTCTTCTTTGGCCCTCATATCGGCCGCGTGCGCCTCCTCCTGCAACTGGGCCTCGGCGTCCTCCGACTTGCTTTCCACCGACAACTTCTTTGGCGGTCTTCCCCGGCTGCGCTTCACCGGAGGATCAGCTGGCTTCGTCTGGATAGCTGCACTGGAGGCACTCCCCTGCGAGGCCTTTGAAGGTCGACCACGGCCACGCTTCTTAGGGGGCTCAACTGGCTCCACTGGCTTCTCAACAGGCTGGATAGACGCAGCTGAAGCAACAGAAGCCTTGGATGGTCGGCCACGTCCCCGCTTCTTAGGCGGCTCCGTAGACTCGACAGGATGGAGCTCAACGGGGTCCTCTGCCAGCTCATCAGCCTCGGTAGGGCTTTGGGATGTGAAGGAATCTCGAGATAGGCGCCCGCGATTCCTATCTTGGGATAAGGGTCGTTCCGAATCCGATGTCTTAACAACCGTGTCGGTACTGCCCAAGCTAGCATCGTGCTCTTCCGCCACTTCTTCCGGCTCCAGCCTCGCTTCTACCTCAGACTCAGGCTCGGCGTCGGGCTCCAGCTCCCGCTCTGGTACGGGATCAACCTCAAGTACAGGCCCAACTTCAAACTCGGGCTCCAGCTCTGGCTGAGGCTCAGGCTCAGGATCCGCGGGCATTACCTGTTCCTCAGGCGAAGGCTCTGTAGCTTTGGTCTTCTTGGACTTGGTTTGCTTGGAGACCTTGCGAGTGCCGGCCTTGCGTCCCTTCTTGGGAACTTGCAGTTGTTCAGGCTCCGGCTCCGGCGCTTTTTGGGGCTCATCCACCTCCATTTCTGCATGGAGGGCCTTCAGCTCATCTTCCACATCATTATCGTCAGGCTCAGCCGGGGAAGGGTCAAACATGGCGAAATTTTCTGACTTCTTCACTTGCGCGTTTTTCTTGCTCTTAGCCGCCTTGCTCTTGGCCTTGTTCCTCTCCGAGTCCGAATCAAGTGTGATATCCTCATCGTCTGTGAGGGGTCGCTCGAGATCTGCCTCAAGCTGGCGCTCAATCTCGTCATCGTCGGGGAATTCGTCAGGAAGTGTTTGGAATGAGATCATAGACGACATAGAGGTGTTGGTCCGCGATGAGTCCTTTCCTTTAGTTCGAGCTGTAGATCCGCGACCCTTTTTGCTGCCAGTAGTCTTCTTCGGTGCAGGGGCGTCGGTCAGGACTTCGTCTTCTGCTGGCTCTAGAACCGAGCTCTCGACAGCTACGCTTCCTTTCCTCGTTGCCCGTTTCTTGCGGGCCGGCGCCTCGGAAACAACCGTCATTATTGACTCATCAACCGCATCGCTACCTCGCTTCTTTCCGCGAGTACCCCTTGCAGGTGGAGGCGCCACTGGTGATGTGTCAATTGCCTCAGGAGCTGGCGCTTCTTCAGCCTCAGCTGGTTCTTCCTTCTTAGTCTTTGTCTTCCGCTTGGATGCTGTGCTTTTCTTGGCGCGGCCCTTCTTGCCTGACTGTGTCATGGTGGATGTGGTGGTGAGAACGGTGTCATCACCAGCGGTTGTTGTAGCAATTGTCGTGTCGGCCATAGATGGTGCCTCGGAGGCGACCGTAGCAACAGACTGTGTTGATAATCGGGATGCCTTGGATGCCCGAGCAGCTTTTCCACGGGCTGCCTTTTTCGATGGGTTCGGTTGACCTGAGAGGAGGAAGAAGGGGCAGTTGGGTGACCGATTGTGGTGTTCGTCGCTTTCGTAGAGTCAGCAATTGCAGCAAAATATGAAGGCCCTCCAACGTACTAAGGCTTATCCTTGGGCTCCCAACCGTCAAGGCCCAGGCCGCAATATGCGCAGGTGGCATTGTCGTCCGAGTCTGGGGTCGGTGTGTATTTCCATCCCGATTCAACAAGCTAGAACGATGTCAGCAGGTTCGACTCATAATAAGGGTATGCACAGGTAAGCCCACCTGCTTGGTCTTGCACACCCAACCCTTCTTGCCGTCATGCGGCCACCTGCCAGCAAAAGTCGCTTTGCGCGCCTCCACCATGCGGGGTTCACCAGGGTGGATTAGCTCGTAGCCCTCAAGCTCTGCCTCTATCGCAGCAGTAATAGCCCAGCCACAGCTCGGAGAGTGCCTGAGGTGCTCCAGCAATGGATTGTCGCCTTCTTCCCAGCCGTCCATACTCTTGTGGCAAAGAAAGCAAACTACGTTGTCCGGATTCTCGGCCCATGGTTGAAAGTAGAAACCTGCGCGGGCAAGCTGCATCCACGCGTCAGCATATGGGAAATGCGGGCTCTAAGGAGACAGAAGAACGTACATCCTCGGGCGCAATCCTCTTATGGGGCCAGTTCAGAGCCTTGGAGCCTTTGGCTGTCGAACCGCGCTTCTTGGATTTTTGGAAGGACGCCAGGCGGCCATGATAAGTAAAGTATTGATCGTCGACAGTTTCGGCGTCCATGATGGGCTATTCGAGAGCTTTCGACAGCTCTGTTGTACGTGAATAATGGGAATTGAGCAACGGATGCCGGGAGCCAGTCGTGTTTGGAAGGTTTGGTCGAGCAACGCGTCGTGATCGTTGTCAGGAAGACGAACGGAACATTCCAGCTGGCGCGCCTTATTCAAGCATAAAATTAATCATGTGAAGAGAACAACAAGGGAATGTGTACATGCAACCAGGTCGAGTGGGCATGGAAGTAGGGCAAACCTGGGTCGCTGAAGCCGATGACGAGGAGGGAGGGTGTGGGAGCGGCGGAATCGCGTTTGTTTACTTTCAGCATTTAAGTGGGGCACATGGGGGAAGAGCCCCAGGTTCGCACATCGACCAGGTGGGGGTCGCCTCGCCTCACTGTCTGACCGCACCTTGGCCTGAATCTGGTCTCTGATGAAACACGTGCTTGTGTAAGAATAGAAGCATTGTCGGGATGCTTAGTTGATGGCTTCATCGGTTACATGGTCTGGGAGACACTCGCAACCAGACGGCCGAATAGGTCCGGTACGAAGGTTTGTGAACACGTTAAGACGGCGCGCATAAGTAGATGAGCCCATGTGGGCAATAACAGAACCAAAGGAAGCAGGTAAGGCTAACAGTATTAGGATGGCTGTGATCAACGAGTACTCATATTCAAGGAGGCTCTCATCGCTCCAAGCACTATTCAACCCAGGCTCACAACTTGCCCGCATCTCTCATGGCCCTCTCGCCATCTACCAGGACGCACCATCCCTCGCTTCCACGGCCCCCATCCCCGTAGACGACGGTCTGAAAATTGCCATCGGCATGCGCATACTTGAGCACTTCATCGTCCCAGGTCCCCGGCTGCAGCCAGACGGATGGCACGCCGACCTTGTGCGCCTCCTTGAGCACGTTAATGGTGACGGGGGGAGCCGTGATGATGGACACGGCCGTCTCGGTGGGCTTGGACAGCGCCGTCAGATTCGGCACTGCAGGGTAGTCTTTGCCGGCGACGGCGACAGAGGGCGCCCCCGGATTGATGGGGGTCACAGGGAGGTCGTGGGCGAGATACCATGCAAACACTGGGTTCCATCATCAATCAATCAACCAATGCTCCAACTGCCTCGGCAACAGGAGGATGAGGAGGCACCTTTGTGGCCGAACTTGGCCGGGTTGGAGCTGGCGCCGACAACAGCAAAGGCGGGCGCCGTAAAGAACTTGCGAGCTGTAGCTTCAGTAGCCATGATGATTTCGGCGTCGGGATTGCGGCACGATGTTGGACGGGGGATCAGGGAGGTTGCCCAGTAGATGATGACGCGGGAAGTACCGAATCAAGCTGCTTCTTACGCCATTCACTCCCGTCCTCTGCGGGGCTCCGAGCTTGGAGCCTCGGAGAGCCGAACCCAGGCTCTCCTTATAACGACGAGCTATCCGTATCACTTACACTCGAACATAATACTCCTAGTATTTGCGTATATACAAACTCATATCAGTTTGACAACGTTATGTTTTGAAGCCGCCATGTCTGTATTCGGGTATGTTTGATACCACTGTACGTCGCATGGCTGTACGTACTAATCGTGAGCTAGGAGAGCCACCTTCTCTGCTGCTGGCTACGCAGCTGCGCGGCCAAAATATCCCCAAAACCTGTTCCAAAAGGTTCTCACATACCACAATGCTAAAGAATCGAGCGGAACACTACTTGACTTGGGCTGCGGGCATGGGAGTATTGCAAAAACACTGCGTCCCAACTTTGACGAGGTGCTGGGTGTTGACCCCAGCGCAGGCATGGTCAAACAAGCATCAGGCAGTGTGAATGATGCCAAAATCACTTTTCGCCAGGGAAGTGCTGAAGATTTATCATTTCTCCCCGATAAATCTATAGACATGGTCGTAGCCGGACAAGCGGCTCACTGGTTCGACTACTCCAAGGTCTGGCCTGAGCTGTCTAGGGTAGTTAAGCCTGGCGGTTCGCTCGCCTTCTGGGGCTACAAGGACAACCTCCTCATTGGACACCCGCGCGCCAACAGGATCTTTGACAAGTTCTGCTACGCCGATGGGGAGGTCGAGCCGGGAGTGGAAGGCATGAGCCACTACTGGGAGCCTGGGCGCAAGATTGTGCGGAATCTGCTGCGACAAGTCACGGTGCCAGCGGGGGAGTGGGAGTGCGAGCAGAGGATCCTGTGCGACATCGACCCTTCGATGACCGAGATTCCGGGCGAGGACAAGGCCTGGCTGCGCATGAAGACGACATTGGCCGGCTTTGAGAGCTATGTGCGCACGTTCAGCGCGCTCCAGGGCTGGAAGGACGCGCATCCCGAGATCAAGAGCCGGGCAGAGGGCGGGCAAGGAGATCTCGCTGACATCCTGATGGACCGAATGGTCGAGTCGGAGCCGCAATGGGAGGCTCTGGGGGATGGATGGAGGGACGCTGAGGTAGAGGCGGTCTGGGGGACGTATATAATCCTCGCCAAGAGGGCTAGAATTTACTCAGAGTCGTAGTACTAATGCTATTAGCTGGTGCTGTGAGCGAACTGGCTATCATCGTGCAACACAATAGTCGTATTCTGCACAGCTGAGTGCTGGCCCGTCTTCCACGTGCATTGATGCACTGTCCATGTCAGACGGCCTGCTGAAACGAGCATTGGCTGGGAGAGGATGGACTGGAGCTCTGCAGCTTGGCGGATGACGCTTTGTTGTGCCGTTGCCCCGGCAGTTTCGAGGAGAAAGGGGATAAATCATAAAACGCACAACGTTGTGCAAATGAGACCAGCATCAGGGGACAGGGACCACCAAAAGGCTTGGATCGTCGGCTGCTTTGTTTTCTCAACCTCTCAACACCATCCGCAGCTATCACGACCATCCAATTTTGCCATTCCTCGAGCAGAAACCCCTTGCGGCTTATTTTGTTGCACGAAACCTTTGGCTCAAGCCTCCCTTTGATTCAGCACCATGGTGAGTCGCACAGGCGTTGCCACAGCACCGCCCCAAAGTAAACACAGCACCATAACCCCCCACCAGCCCTCCTCATTCGCCAGCTAGAGGCGTAAGGGGTCGCCTGGCCAGACCCTGTTGTCACTGTCGCAAGCAGGAGCAGCAGCATCATCAATTTCATCTCTCTCTGCACTCTCTACACATCTCCCCACCTGCCGCACAACATCTCCGTCAAAATCTCCCGTCAAAATGTCATCTAACAACCACGACTCCCAGGCGTCCACCAACTACAAGGAGGCCTTTGCGCTCTTTGACAAGCGCGGAAACGGCCGTGTCTCTCTCGACAGCCTCGGCGATCTTCTGCGCGCCTGCGGCCAGAACCCCACTCTCGCCGAGATCCAGGACCTCGAGAAGAATGTTGGCGGCGAATGTGAGTGATGAGGGACTCCAGGCGCATAATTTCTGGCGGCAGGGCAGTTTGCTAACGGAGAGGTTGTTTGCTAGTCGACTTCGAGACATTCCAGCGTGTGCTGAACCGCCCTGGTGGCTTCCGCGACCCTGGCGAGCCCGAGGAGTATTGCCGGGGCTTCCAGGTCTTCGACAAAGATATGACGGGCTTCATCGGTGTCGGCCAGCTTAAGTACATCCTGACGAATCTGGGCGAGAAGATGTCAGACGACGAGGTGGACGAGCTGCTCAAGGCCGTCGACACCAGCTCCGGCCAGGTCAACTACACTGGTAGGTTCTAGCCACGTTTCGCCTGTGGGCTGTGTATTTGCTAATCCTTTTTCCACGCAGACCTTGTCCGGACCATCCTCGCCAACTAGGCGGAGAGGAGATCGATCCGAACCAGCCTCTTTTGCATCTGGGGTCGAGACGGCGTTTGTTGCTTGCGTGTTTTGATTGATTCAGGGACCTGGGCGTGACCTTTTGGCTTCTTTGGAACGAACGAAGATGATGGGCCTACAACGAAGAGCCACGGGCTCATGTATGATTGATTTTCAGTTAGATATCGGAGCGGCCAGGCGTCAGTAGAATACAACAAATCTGTTTTGCCTGTCCCATCGAGCGACTTGACAACTTGACACTGCATGCCACTTGCTATACCTCTTACTACGCAAACCAGTCTGGAAATTGGTCATGCCATATCACGCCAGAATATACATGCCCGTAGACTAGTCCCCTCATATCTTCATCTTTTCGCATGAGCTTTAGGCCCATTGTGTTGATGTTATGCGGGACGGGACAGTGTGCAGGCTAGCGCAAGGTGGGCTGGGTTCGTGCTCGGTTGCCAGTGGTTTGGTTTCCCCGCCATCGATGCAACCCGGGGGTCACGGGAGAGCTCCCACCAAGCTTCCGTCACACCTTGCAGCTCTGACCTTGGCCCCCTTCGAGCTCTGCTCTCTTCTCAACCATTGACGACTGTTGCCCCTCCATCGCGCCCCGCTCTTTGTCGAATATTCGAGTTCTAGTGCGTCAGACACTCTGCAAACACCTTTGAAGCTGGATTCTAGACGCCGCCCAGCTCCATCCATCCGCTTCCTCCTTCCTCTCTCTCTCCTCGTCCTCCTCATCGCCGCCACCGTGGCTTCCCAACGCGCTTTTCCTCGCCTCCACTCTCTCGTGAACCACTTTAAACCACGATCCTTTGGCAATTTGAAACCCCTGCGCCCAGTGACGACAAGCACCATGGCCGAGGCAAAGTTCAAGCTGCCTCCCCAGGCACCACCTCTCTTCACCCACACGCCCGAGACCATCATCAGCGAGACCGAGCGCCTAAACACCGAGTACAAGAAGGTTTTGGATGGCATGGTCGCTGAGGTTAAGCCGGAGAAGGCTGCCTTTGCGAACACCCTCAAGCCCATGCTAGCCGATGACGACACCTCTGCCGCTCTCCGCCGAATCTTGAATTTTTACCAGCACACGTCGCCCGACTCGGCCCTCCGCGATGCCTCCACCAAGGCCGACGAGATCACCAACGAATTTGACATTGAGTGCAAGATGCGCGAGGATGTGTTCCAGCTTGTGGACGCCGCCTTCCAGCAGCGCGCCTCGGAAAACCTAGACTCCGAGTCTCTCCGCGTGCTGGAGAAGGAGCGCAAGAAGTATGTGCGCAACGGACTGTTGATCCCAGCTGGGCCCCAGCGTGACCGCTTCAAGGAGATCCAGAAGCGCCTCAGCCAGCTCTGCATCCAGTGCCAGAAGAACCTCAACGAGGACAAGAGCTCCATCTGGTTCAAGCCCGAGGAACTGGACGGCGTGCCAGAGGACGACATCACCATTAGCGAGCTGGAGAAGGGTACCGGTGAGAACGAGGGCAAGGTCAAGCTGGGCTTCAAGTACAACCACTTCTTCCCCTTGGTGAAATACGCCAAGAGCGGCGAGACGAGACATAAGTACATTGTCGCCGACGCGAACAAGGCCAACAAAAACGTTCCCCTCTTCCAGGAGATCATTGAGCTCCGTGACGAGGCCGCCCGCCTCCTAGGCTACCCTGACCACGCGAGCGTCAGGATTGAGGAGAAGATGGCCAAGACGCCTGCTCGCGTCAATGAGTTCCTTGGGGACCTCCGCGAACGCCTGGCTGCTGGTGGGGAGAAGGAGAGGAATCGTCTCCTGGAGTACAAGAAGAAAGACCTTGAGGAGCGCGGCGTCGATTTCGACGGCAACTTTTACATGTGGGACACGTCGTTCTACTCCCGGATCATGAAGGAGAAGGAGTACAGCGTCGATGAGGTCAAGATCTCGCAGTACTTCCCCGTGGAGAGCACCTTCAACGGGATGCTCAAGATCTTCGAGGAGATTTTTGGTCTTGTCTTTGTCGAAGTGACGGAGGAGGACCGCAAGAAGATCAGCTCGACCGGTAAGGCCGAGGACATTGTCTGGCACGACGAAGTGCGACTCTACTCGGTCTGGAATGACGAGGCTGGGGGCGGTGAGTTTGTCGGATACCTCTATATCGATCTCCACCCGCGCGATGGCAAGTACTCGCACAATGCCAACTTCAATATCGAGCCAGGCTTCATCAAGCAGGATGGCTCAAGGAACTACCCTGCCACGGCCCTGGTTTGCAACTTTAGCAAGGCCTCGGCCAATAAGCCGTCGCTCCTCAAGCACAATGAGGTGGTGACCCTGTTCCATGAGCTGGGCCATGGTATCCACGACCTGGCTGGCCGGACCCGCTACAGCTATTTCCACGGAACATGCGTCGTGGATGACTTTGTGGAGGCGCCGTCGCAGATGCTCGAGAACTGGTGCTGGACCCCTAGCGTGCTCAAGG
Source organism: Amphichorda felina (assembly GCA_016490725.1). Lineage (NCBI taxonomy): Eukaryota > Fungi > Ascomycota > Sordariomycetes > Hypocreales > Bionectriaceae > Amphichorda > Amphichorda felina. The sequence continues at coordinate 45,382 of JAEMHR010000164.1, forward strand.
CCCTCTCGCGCCACTGGGAGTCGGGCGAGACGATCCCTGACGACCTGGTCGCCAAGCTCATCTCGACCAAGAACCTCAACTCGGCCACGGCCAACCTGGCTCAGCTGCTCATCGGCACCTTTGACATGACGATCCACGGACCCGAGTCTCACGAGGCCATCAAGAAGCTTGATGCGGGCAAGCTCTGGAACGAGCTTCGCCATAATATTTCTGGCATCAAGGGCCCCGAGGACGTCGGCGAGGGATAGTAAGTTTTCTCACTAGTCCATTATAAGTTAAGAAATGAAGCTGACCGCTTGGTAGCAAATGGGGCAATCGCCACGCTAACATTGGCCACTTTATCGGCGGGTACGACGCTGGTTACTACGGCTACCTGTGGTCCGAGGTCTTCTCGACCGACATGTTCCACTCGTTCTTCAAGAAGAACCCAATGGACAAGGAGCAGGGCCGCCGTTACCGCAAGATTGTTCTGGAGCGCGGAGGTAGCGTAGACGAGATGGAGTTCCTGACAGAATTCCTTGGCAGAGAGCCAAGCACCGAACCCTTCTACAAGGAGCTGGGACTAGCCTAAAGGCATACCATACACTTAGACTAGGAGTCTTTTGGCCTACAGCTGTTAGACTAGATAGCCTTATTTGAAGTCTCATTACGGTAACTAGTGCTCCCGATTCTCGCACAGCATATAATATTGCTCGCCAAGGAGGAGGCACAGGCAGGGTCATATCCTTTGGTGACGCAGCCCTGGGCCGGTATGCACCCTGCCGGAGAGACCACAGGGCATATTAAAATGAGCATTCAAAGCATCTGGCCCTGGTCCTGCATGAGTCGGAACCAGCTGCCAGCCCCATGCGGTTCCGGTTGTGCAGCTACCCGGGCAAGGCGCACGTGGGCGCAGCAGGTGGAGGAGCTGTGCCCCCTATTCTGTGCAGTACTCGAAGGCAATAACGAGGTCACGAAAGAAGGAGGCTTGACTCGAGTCACGGGTGTTTTCTGAAAGAGGGATGCAGTGTAGAAGAAGGAGGAGGTGAGGCGTTGGGTGGTGTTACCAGTCAGGATATTATGCGGGCTCGAGACGAGGATGGATCCGCAAGGCATTATCTTTTACCGTGTTATCCGTTAGCATAATGTGATTCCTTGGTGGACAAGTCTCAGAAGGGAAGGAAAAGAGCAACGTTCAGATTTGGAAGTGTAACAATTGGGTTGATTCGAATCATGGGAAATCATAGCCATGGAAGTATTGGTTTTTCATCATGTAAGGGGGCGTTGCATCTGATGGAAATGGGGGATGTCTTACCTTGGGCCTGGCGGTGGGACGAAGCAGCAATATTGCTAGTACCAGCAGCATGGACGAAGAAGAAGAGATGGGAGGAAGCTGGGGAGGATGGAGGACAGAATTTTCACATTTCAGCTTATGTGGGCTGATTGGGCTCGATGCAGCCGTCCGATCGGCGTCGTGAGGAGAGGACTGAGGAGTGGCACTGTGGCAGGATCCCTGGTTCAGAACATCAGTGGTGGACTGGGTTGGCTGGGTTGGCTGGGTTGGCTGGGTTGACTGGGTTCCATGACTGGGCGGATGCACTGGTGGGGGTACGGAGTAGTGCTGAACGAGTTGCCTAATTCCGACAGCTGTGCCGTTGGTGGTTTGAGGAGAAGGAGAGCAGGCCCCAGTGTTTCCTTCCTTCCCCCTCTTCCCCCCCCTTCCCCCCAGGGCCCGCCCCAACCCGTCTGGGCGCTTAGGTGGTGGCTCGCACAGTGCGAGCGAAAACGCACCCCGCAAAACCCACTAAATACATCATCCACGGCTCTCACGGCTCTCGCCCTGGTGTTCTATGCTGCTTCCAAAGTTCCATTGGCGCTCCAGACCCAGCCACCTCCGAGGCTTCTAACTAGTTCCCGTCACTCGTCAGAGCGGAGCATCCAGCTAGTATGATACTACTAGTAGCCAACCCAAGCTTCAGGCACGACATACCTAGTAGGATCCGACTAGGCTCGAACGGATCCGGGCGAAGCCTATTCGAACAAAGGCCATGGGCCCGTCGACGAGCAAGCAACAACCAACGGCCAACAGCCTCGGGTTGTACAAGGTTCACTTCCGGAGATCTCGTGCTCCCTACCTGACAGACATGGCTCCCTCCGTCCCGATGATCCCGTGCGCGGTTGCACGCGTGTTCTAGTTACTGCTCTGTTGCACAGCATCCTACATTGCTTACTAGGTATCTCTTATTGTCACCAATTCTGTAACTATTATTCGCAGCCGGGGGCGCGCTTGTTCAACTCGTCGGGTGCCAAGACAATTCAGTCCTCTCGCTCTGGAGACCGCATTTGACGGGGATGGTATCCGTGCAATGGAATGGGGACTGACATGGTCTCCCGCGCCACAACTCCACGAGTAATCTGTACGAGTGGTAATTATAATTCTCCCCTCACGGAAGGCAGCGACTAACTAGGCAGAGCCGAGCTCGCCGACCACTCTTCTCGGCCCCACCGATCCCGGATACATCAGAATGGGGAGGAGGGTCGCTCAGCCTGGACTGGAAAGCTTCATGCTGTGTGTGATGCCTCGAGTACGAGTATTGCCGCTTGAGGTGGTTGATCTGGGTTTCTGCCACGTTCAACAACTGCGACGCCCACGTTGCCACACCATCTTTCACGTGGGTGGCTGGAATTCCAGAAACACAACCACCCGACTCCAACGCCCCCAACTCGGTTCATAAACTCCCGTCGGTCTGCAAGGAGGCAGCATCAACCGGGCCCATAGTAGTATTAATGCTCGCGGAGTCACGGCTGTACCCCCACAGCTCCCCCGACAGACTAGTCCAGCGCGCCCACAGCGCGCCCCATCACAACACGCCCATCGTTGGTCGTGGCGCACAGTGTCAAACCCCGCAGACGAGATCGGCCCCGTCGGCGGGCGGATGGCATTGGCGTTCTTAGTTTGGCAGAGAGGCCTTGGCGGGCGGTACGGAATACGCAGTACGGGCGACATACCAAGAACGAGTACACGTATTTTTTTTCTCGAACATATCATCGGGCGAACGGATCTTGGGTTGTTTGCACCGGCCCCTGCTGTCACTTCGTTCGTCTCCAACAGACCGGGGGCGTCAAGGCATCTGAGCTTCCGCCCTGCGGTGATTCCGGTGAGGGAGTAGTTACAGACGATAAAGGGTCGTCTTGGCACGCGGGCGACTGTCTTCTGATATCTCCAACGGCGCAAGAAGGATACACATACACGAATATATAGTATTGGGCGAGTCGCGGGGACAGTCTTGTGGCCTTTTCTAATTAGGGGCCATACCTCCTGATTCACGGATCACCTCTGCCGGTCCCCCACTCCCGAGCTCCCAGTCTCAGAATCCTAGTCTGGGGTACGGACGCTCCTCTGTCATCTCCAGTCCTCCAGCTCAGCTGTCATGCCTGTTGGCTAGCCCCTCACGCCCCCCAACTCCCGAGCCCCCCCCATTGCGCCCTCCCCCCAAACATAATTACCCCATAAACAGCCCATCCCTCCATTTATTTGTCCCAGTCTTCCTCCTGGTCGTGGCACGGCTCTCTCAGTTCTGCCTGTCTGTTGGTTGTAACTCTTGCCTTCATAGGTCCGCCCCCAATAGACCGACCACCGGCCTCTTCACCCTTTTACCTACTTGGTTTCTGTCGCGGAAGAGAGGACGCATCCCTCTCGCTAACCCGCCATGAGCGACAACGAGAAGAGGTCCCAGGAGAACTCCTCCGACCCCGAGATTGTCCAGATTGTCGACCCAGATGCTGGCAAGTCTCCCGAGGAGAAGGCGGAGATTGTGAGTGTGACGTGGGTACACAATGTGTGGGATTTCTTGCTGACCTGTCCCTTAGGAACGCAAGCTTCTTTGGAAGCTGGACATGAAGCTCATGCCATGGGTACGTCATACTATCTCGAAAATGCAACCTTGAGGGGACATTACACTGACTCAGAACTAGCTATGCTTGTTGTACCTGATCTGCTTCCTTGACCGAACCAACATTGGCAATGCAAAGATTGCCGAGCTGCCAAAGGATATTCCCATGGGGACCCAGGACTACAACCTGACCCTGACCATCTTCTTTATAAGCTATGCCGTCTTTGAGCCTCTGGCCAACATTCTGCTCAAGAAGCTGCGACCTTCCATCTTTATCCCCATCATCATGTGAGTACTACCCTCTTTGTCTACGCTGAAGTGGAAAGCTGACTCAGACAGGGTCTTCTGGGGTGCCGCCATGCTTGGCATGGGCTTTGTGCACAACTGGTCGGGCCTAATGGCTGCTCGGTGGTGGCTGGGCGTGGCCGAGGCCGGTCTTTTCCCTGGAGTCAACTACTACCTGTCCTGTTGGTACAAGCGCAACGAGTTTGGCGTTCGCGCCGCGGTCTTCTTCTCGGCTGCAGCCATTGCCGGATCCTTCGGTGGACTCCTGGCGGCCGCCATCCAGAACATGAATGGTGTCGCGGGCCTTAGGGGCTGGCGATGGATCTTTATCATCGAGGGTGCTGCCACCATCCTGGTCGGCCTCATGTCGTTTTGGATGGTGCATGACTTTCCCGACGAGGCCAAGTTCCTGACCAACGATGATCGCGCCCGGGTTCTCTGGCGTCTCAAGGAAGACAAGCAGAGTTCGGCCGAGCACGAGCAGTTTAAGATGGAGTATCTCTGGGCTGCCCTCAAGGACTGGAAGACATACTGCGGCATGCTCATCTACATGGGCCCGCTGATGCCCCTGTACTCCTTCAGCTTGTTCCTGCCAACCATCATCCAGAACATGAGCTTCACCACTCCTGACAACATCATCAAGAACCAGCTGCTGAGCGTGCCGCCGTATGTTCTGGCCGCCCTCATGACCGTCGTCGTCGGTTTCGCCTCGGACAAGTCTGGCAAGCGGGCCATCTTCAACATCTGCTGCGCCCCGATCAGCATAGTGGGTTTCATCATGCTCATTGCCGGGACAAACCCGGCCGTGCAGTACGCAGGCGCCTTCCTGGGTGCCCTGGGCATCTACCCGGCCATCTCCCTGACGATTGCCTGGGTCGCCAACAATGTGGAGGGTGTGTACAAGCGCGGTATCGTCCTCGGCTTCGTCATCGGCTGGGGCAACATCAACGGTGTCGTCAGCAGCAACATCTACCTGGGCACCGCGCCCTTCTACGAGGGCCACGGTACCATTATCGGATACCTCGTCTTCGCCATGTTTGGTGGGAGCGTCCTCTTTGCCTACCTGCTCTCGAGGGAGAACAAGGCGCGCCTTGCGGGCAAGCGGGACCACCTGATTGAAGGCAAGACGGCCGCCGAGATTGATGCCATGGGCGACATGCGTCCTGATTTCATCTATACCATCTAAGGGCTTCATATACAAATGGCTGGGCAACGTCGGCTTCGTGATGGAGTGATGCGCCGCGAGGCACTGGGACCTAATGCCAGATTCACAAAAGCGTATACTGAGGTGGTTGCCAGATTATTTTGTGTGACTTGATGCATATAGACCGATATACAGCAGCGAAAATTTTGCACATATTATTTGCACATCATCTTCTGTCGTGACCCTCATCCCAAGAGCCCGAATGCCAAGAAACACGCATGTAGTATAATAATGTACCTCCCCATGGTTCAGCAGGGGGGATGCGCTCGAGACGACAAGGCTCTGGTGTGCAACACAGCCCTAGCCACCTGCAGGCGGCTGGTGAGAATCGGAATGTGCATTCAGAAGGACCCGAATAACAGCCTTATATAATTGGAGAGGTCCAATGGTTTGTTGACGTATAATGCATGCACATTACAGCTCGAAGAGGGCGGGCGCAGTTGAAAGGAGGGGGGAGGAGAGATGGATGTTTGCTCTCTGGGTGGTACGTGCAGCCCATCACCGGTCGTTTGCCCCGGCACTGTTATTTGTTGGCCAAAAGGAGCGAATGAGAGAGTTGACTGATCGACATGTCATTTGGGGCGCCTTGTTCGTGGGACGACTCGAGGTCATTTCGACATATGCGGCCTGCTAATTATAGGTGGTTGTAAGTTGCCATGGTCGTGACACTGCTCACCCACCAGTATACAGCCAACAACGCGGTTTTCAGTAATTCTACCTAACTCATCTAGTAGAAATATCTTTTGCCTCCCACTGTAGAAGCTGCTTTCTGGGCTGGTGGCAGTTGGGGTGGTACGGCCTGCATCATGCCGTGCATCCTCGACTTAGACGGGCCTGTTTGGCTGTATATTCGGAGAGAATGCGGTCACCGGCATATGTGTGCGCCCTCATAGCCCTCACCCGACTTCTCTTCTCGTCTGCTGGTGCGCCGTGGTATCGATGGGCTCAGCTGTCAATATCAGTGTTACACGCGCCGCCTGTCCCAGCCTTCCTGGGCTCGCCCTTCCATCCATCCATCCGTCTTCCTCCCCAAACTCCTTGCAGTCCTCGCTCAGATATCTCCCTGCCCTGATGATACCGCCTTCGGATCTACACAAAGAAGAAGCAGAATGGCCGCCTCCCACTCCCCCAACGTGCCGTCGGGCGAGCACATGACGGATGCGCAGGTGCTCACGCTCGTGGCGCTGGAGCGCACCGGCGGTTGCATCAGCCTCGTCGGCGTCGTGCTCATCTTTGTCGCCTACTGGCTCGTTCCGGGAGTCCGCAATGTCCAGAATACCTTCATTGTCTTTGCCAGCGTGTCCAACGTCGGGGCCAGTATTGCAAGCGCCACCGCCATGGACGGGCTGTTTCGAGGGCGCGAGTCTGGGCTGTGTCAGGCCCAGAGCTTCCTGTTTGAGATGTAGGTGCGAGGGAAGAAGCCGATATTGTTATTTTTTGAAAGAAAGGAACTGTTTCTCATGTCATGTGCAGGTTTATGCAGTCGGATCCGTGGTGGGCGCTGGCCATGGCCATCAACGTCTTCCTCGTCTTCTACTTCCGCGCGAGTCCGGCCTCGTTCCAGAAGTGGTGGTGGCTGTACTGCCTCATCTGCTATGGGGGCCCCTTTATCATTGCCCTGTCGCTGCTGCTTGTCAGGCACTCCGAGAGGGGCCCTGTCTATGGCGAGGCAACAGTAAGCTCCCTGATCCCTTTGTTGTTGTGAGAGGCATAGATCCATGTTAGCTGACGTCCGATGGCAGATCTGGTGCTGGGTCGACCGCGAGTGGGACGACATCCGCATCTACACTTACTACATGCTCATCTGGATCTGCATTGTCGGATCCATCATCCTGTACTTCATGGTCGGATACCGCGTCTTCCGGAATCGCGATCGGCTGCGCAGCTTCCCCACGACGACTAAGAGCCGTGAAGCTGCGCCAGCCGACGACGACGTGAGACCCTCCCCCCCGTCGCATCTCTGTTTCTTCCCTGTGTAGCTGACACCCGCAGCAGGCCATGAAGATGATTCTGCCCGAGGTGCCCATGGTGGGCTTCTACGGCACCGTCATCACAGAGGTCCAGGTCATACACTCGGCCGCCTCCTCATCTACCACCCCCAGCGAGCCCCGAAAGGCCCGCCTGCCCGCCGTCTCCTTCGAGGCCGGCACCAGCGAGCCCGATGGCCCCCCAGCCGCGAGCCAGTACTTCTCGACCGTGACAGCCGACCCCGCGAACCGCCGCCGCCAACCGCACCGACCTCACCGCCACCACTCCCACCACTACTACCGCCGCCGCCGCCGCCGCTCAGACAGCAGCAGCAGGGGCACCGCCGTCGCCCGCCGGGCGCGCTCCGCGCTGGGCAAGTTCGTCGTGGCGGACCCCATCAAGCGCGCGTACCTGCGCACCAGCTTCCTGTTCGGCCTGAGCGTGCTGGTGACGTGGATCCCCAGCAGCCTCAACCGCATCCACAGCTGGCTGGGCGGCGAGTCGCCGTACGAGTACCACGTGGCGACGGCGGCGGTGCTGCCGCTGCAGGGGCTGTGGAACGCCGTCATCTTCTTCGTCACGAGCGGCACGGCGCTGCGCAAGGGGTGGAGGGCCTGGAGGGGGGTTGGGGATAGGGGGGGTGGAGGGGGTAAGGTGGCGGCGCCGGC